>JAADWP010000480.1:0-21866 GCA_023336215.1 Globisporangium iwayamae
CTCGGAGAGCGGTCACTGTCGCACTGCGCGGAATCTACACGACGAAGGCGCTGCTACTGCAGTCCGAATGTGTGAGGGAGCGCAACTTCAAGGTCGCTGGAAGCGCGGGTTTCTTCGTCGTCTGCTTCTGCGTGCTTGGGAGCCACATTGATGCTGGTAGAGAAAGTCGTCCTCGGTTCATATTGCTATTCTTTTATGAATGCTTGCTTACTACAGTAGTTTGAACTAACACTTGATTCGGGTGCTGTATGGCCGTTGGCGATACCACACCACTTACTCAGTGCATAGCTCGCAGCAGTGTGTTCAGGTCTGAGTACTTTACAATGAAGCAAACGCTGTCGAGGATAACCTTTGCATTGCGCTTAATCCGCTTTCTTTACATTCTCAAGACCAGAGGTTGGGGCAAAAGCGTACTTGACCTCCCGTAGCTGCTCTTATCCACTGTCAGAGTATGCACTGCCATCGTAAAAGTGAACTCTCTTGTGGGCCGCGGACATCTACCTTCAGTACCAAACGAGCACGAGCACGAGCAGCGACGTGCATCCGAGAAGTGTGACATCGAACATGAAGCGCGAGCGCCACGCGACCACGAACAAATCAAACGTGGCGTCATTAATATTCGCTGGGGGCACGGCAGATTTTGACAGCGAGTGAAGGTCCTTGTCATCCATCTCGAGCCGAAGAATGGTCCTCAGGACGAAATGTCCACACCAGGCGTCCACCTCCTCACTGGTATTGGAGCGCTTGAGAAGTGCCGCCTGTCGTGTCGAAACTGCGCCTTTGTTGACGACGAGCACGTGCTGACAGCCGAGAAACACGTTCACCATGGCTGTTGGGACCGTCGGAGTGGACTCATTCACCTCGTTGCCATTGAAGACGTGGGCAAGTTCTGCAAGGTGGCTCTGCTTGCGACTTAAGGGTCAGTATGCACATAGCTCTGTGGCCCGAGCAGCACAGTAACACGCATTGAACGCGGCTACCATCTCTGGATCTCGCTCCTCAGCCCTGTCCAGGTGCTGGATCGAGCTTTGCCGAGCAACAACCCATGCAACGGGGAACGCAAGCGCAAGAACTGTGAGACTGGCCAGCAGCACGTCGACGAGCCTCAACACTCTCCATTTACTGGTTGGCAACACCTTTCGTACCAAGAAGATGTACATCAAAGGCACCGCAATCGCGAGCCGTCCGTAGAGACTTGCGAACTGGACGTAGAGCGTCTGTGAGCTGGTTCTTGGGATCGCCGTAAACGCTGGGGACGAGATGTCTTCCTCGTCGGCTGTCACTGGGAAGAGGAGAAGCGCAAGCTCGCGGATCGCCACGAAGAGCACAGCGTTCACTGCGAAAATGGCGAAGATGGCGAAGAAGCCGACGCTCTGGTGCACGTCGTCTGGCCACGGGCTGCTCATGCCACTGCTGTTTGTGGCAGTGGAAGGTGCCATGACGTTGCTGGTTGCTACGACGCCTCTGATCTGACAATGAGCTCGTCAATCGCTGCATCGAGTAGCCGCCTCCTACAAATTCAAGCTCTTAGATTCCTACCGTTTTCGAGTCACTTGCATCCGATATGCTGCACGTCACCACCGAATCATCAACCGGCAAAGTCTTCGACATGAACCCGACGACGTGGCCTTCAATCCATTTCATTCAACAATTGAGCTTGTCCGTCCGACATACAAATAGAAAATGCAATCATTAGTTACTATCTATGCATTCAGAAATTGGTGCGCTCTGCGGGGCTCTCTCTGCCTTGGGGACGTGTCCATTACACGAGCTTGTCCCATTTGCCGTCGTCTCGACTATCGTCCTCGTCCGCCGTTCCTCTTGTCCGCCTTCTATTCCTGCCAGTCTTGGAACTCTGCTGTTGCTGCGGTTGTTGCTGCTGCTCCTGGGGTCGCTTCTTCAAGAGCCTACGTCCCCAGACGCGGCATAGCGCAACAATGAATATGCACGCGACGAAGCCACCGAGTACCACTGCCGCGACGATGAGGAACCACGAGCGTGTCTGGTGGATGTTCTCCTTGATCACTTCGAGTGGCGCAGCACCCGAGCCCGAGCTACTCGAGCCGTCGCTGCTGATGTCACCGTACTTGGTACTAAACACCTCGTTTGTGAGCACGCAGAGCATCGTTTTCTTCACGTATATGCGTCTCGCTCGCGTGTCGGAGCAGACGAAATTGACTGTTGCAGCGACGTTGAACACCTTGAGCTTGGCGAAGTTGTCAGCGTCCATTTGCCGCACTTCGAATTCTTCAAACATGGACGACGTGTCTACGGCATCGCTGGACGTGATGGTGTCCATCGAATTGAGATTGAGCTGAGCCAATGAGCTCGGGAAAGCAACGCCCGAGATCTTCCTGATCGAGTTGCCAGACAGGTTGAGTGACATCAGCGAGTCTGGGAATGTGAAGTTGCTGAGCGCAGTCAGCCTCGTGCGCGTGAGGTCTCTATAGCAAGTCGCAGGGAAGTATAGCGGGTTAGTCTCCAAAAGAAGCCACCGGTATTATAAGGCGCATACCGGTACACACTGTGCTGTTGACTCACAATTGTACCAGAGTTGACGGCAGTCGTGCAGACTTCAGCGTCGTGAGGGGATTTCTCGAGAGATTTCTGCAGCGGCAGCAAGACAAAGAGCGGTTTATGTGTGTCAGTCATACAGTCTGCACGACCTTTCTAACGGCGCACAGACACATGCAAGCGCACGTACAGAGTCGTGAGAGCAGGAGGAAACGACGAGTTCTCGAGCGTCGTGAGCGCGTTGCTGGCCAGATCACTATGTACGTAAATAGAGCCAACACAACATCAATCCGTGAGTAACAAGCATGCCACCAACATATGCTCAGCACACAGCAATCATGATGTACTTACAGTGTGAGGAGCGTCTTCGAGAACGAGACCTCGTCCAGCGATGCGATGCTGTTGCTGCTGAGATTTCTGTACACACACACACACACACACACACACATAAACACAAATGACAATGAAATGTCAGTATAATCACATACAACAATACACAACGTTAACGATGCTCTTCTTAGAGGATACTCACAGAATCTGCACGTCCCCGGGCACGCTCTTGATGACCACGATGCCTTTCCCGTGCATGTCCAACAGCACGCGACTCTTGTCCGCATCCAGCGCAGTAGTGGCGACGCTCTCAACGACCTCGCTCTTGCAGGTTGTGCTACTGTCATCACTGCTGCTGACAGTCGTGATCTTCACTGCCGACGCACTCGTCGTGTTCGACACCTCGATCGTCGTGGCCGTCGGACACGCATTTCCGGAATCAGCAGCACCGGACCCGCTCGCGGCGGAAAGCAGGTGTCGTAGTCGCGCGTCTGGTTCACCTACATTCACGGCGACCACGCCGCACAGCACACACACATAGCAACAGTAGACTAACAGCAGCAGCGTAGATGGGGCTGAGCGCGTGCGGAAGCCCAGCATGTCGTTCGTTCTTGCCGTGCTTTTCTTCGTTTTGCAATGGCTTCTTTTGCGCGACAAACGCCACAAAAACGCAGTAAATCTGTGAGGAAGACACTATGTGACAATCGCACATCAAAAATTGGATTTTGTGGCCCACTCACATATATCACAGAATAACTGCTATTTTGTGTGACACATGGCGTGGTCCACACAAAAAATCCACAAAGCCGCCATCATCATCAACTCGGAAGGCGAAGGTGAACGCAACGATGGCGTCGACGACGGGCGACGACGACGTGTCCGCCAGCAACCCCATGGCACGGGTGCTCGACAGCGCGTTGCACGAGACATTCCCGGCCGTGCAGTTCTCTATGGCCTACGGCTCGGGCGTCTTCGCGCAGCGCGACCACGACGCGAGCACGTCGCTGCTCGACCTCGTCTTCGCGGTTGACGACCCGGTCGCATGGCACGAGGCCAACCTCGCGCGCAACGCGCACCACTACTCATTCCTGCAGTACCTGGGTGCGCAAGGTGTCGCGGACTTCCAGGTATGCTATGTGTATTTATGTACTATATAGGCGTGCATTGATGTATGCGTTACGGATCGCAGCTCACATTGTCCATCGTCTGTGACGCCAACACTTGCTCATTAGGAGAACTATGGCGCGGGTGTGTACTACAACACGCTGGTCCCGCTGCAGAGTGAGAAACTGGGCACGCGCATGATCAAGTACGGTGTCGTGAGTTCCGAGACGCTCTGCAACGATCTTTACGACTGGAAGACGCTCTATCTGAGCGGCCGCATGCACAAACCGGTCCACTTTTTGTCGTCCAATGAGCAAATCCGCACGGCTGGCTCGGCGAACTTGGCGCATGCGCTGCACTTTGCGCTGCTCTGTCTGCCTGAGAAATTCTCTGAGAGCGACCTCTACATGGTAATCAATGCAGCTTGTGCTTTCTATATCCAGCCATGCTCGTAATGCTAACACTGTTGTGATGCGCCTTGCCGTAGAAAATCGCGGGCATCTCGTACTTGGGCGACTTCCGCATGACGTTCGGCGAGAATCCGAAGAAAGTTCGGAACATCGTCGCGGGCAACTTTGACGCCTTCCAGCGGCTCTACCGCAACAAGATTAAGGTTTACTATCTCCCAGTCCCTGCATTTCATCACCTAGTCATGCACTAACTATCGTCACAATGTCTGCTGCTAGAACTCGCCGTTCCTGGCACGATCGATCTCGGACAGCAGCGTGCTCGTGGCCAACACGCTGAACCGCGAGGTGCACCAGACGCTACTCGAGTCCATGCCGTCGAACGTGATGCAGCGCATGCAGCGGAGTAAGAACTTCGACGTGACGATGACGGATCGCGCGGCCACGAAGAAGCACGTGCAACGCGCCGTGGCGTCGATCGTGAACCGATACAGCCGCACGCAAAGCATCAAGGGCATCGCGACCGCCGGCGCCGTCAAGACCGTGCAGTACGTCGCGCAGAAGCTGCAGAGGACCTACTTTAAGAATAAATAAATAAAGTGTCACGCAAAGCCAATGTTCACATAGATAGATATTGTCATGTACTGTATTGTGTTCTGAATGAATGGCTGGAACGGCTTGTGTCTTAGGCACTCAAAATGGTCTTGAGATTCCGCGCGAAGTTGACAATTTCCTGGTGGAACTCCTTCTCCTCGGCGTTCATACGCTCGATCTGCTGGATGCGGTCGCCCAGCGTCTCAACCAGTGCGTACTGCGGCTGTTTGCACTTGTCCGTGAACGCCGCGCCCAGCGACGCAAACTCGGTCAGCGCCTCGATGCTGCTCTCGCTCAGGTCGATGTCGTCATTCGCGATGAGGCTCACGGCCGTCGGGATGAAGAAGTCGTTGTGCAAGAACACGTCAGCCGTCTCGCGCGAGCTGCCCATCAAGTAGCGCACGAAGAAGAGAGCCTTGCGTTGCAAACGCAGGTCCGCGCCTGGCTTGAGGAAGCTCTCAAGGATGCGCAGGCCCTTGCAGCTCTCGCCCAGGAAGCGCGCCTCGGCCGCCGCGTGGTGACGCACGAGGCACGAAATCGCGAGCAGCGACTTGGCGCGGCACGTTGCGTCCTTGTCCAGCGCCAGCGCGCAGAGCACCTCCACAAGGCCGCACTCGACCGCGGCATTCTGACAAAATGGGTTGTTCTGCACCACGACCGACGCCACTTCGGCTGCCAGTGCACGCGTAGATGCACGATCGTTGTGCTGCATAAGATCGATGAGCGTGATCAGCCCCTTCATCTTGACAAAGTTCATGGCGTTATCGATCTGGTCCACGCGCGTGAGCAGTTCGTCAAGCAGAGCATCCTTGTACTCGGCGAGCTCTTCCTCCGTGGCCTCCTCGATCTGCTTCTTCTGCGCGGCGTCGTCCTCATCCTCGTCGTCCTTGGCGAACACAACGCTCGGGTGCTCACCCGAGAGGATGCGCAGGATCTGGCGCATGCGCTCCGTCTCGTCCATCACGCCCTCCTTGAGCACCTTCTCGAGGAAGTCGCGGTCCTCCTTTTTGATCTCCTTGAACTCCGACGGCGCCGTGCCGTCCGAGTACTTCATGCTCCACTTCATGAGCCCGAGCCATTTGTTCGGATCCGCCATCGCCGCTTGTTGTCTGTGTGTGTGAGTGCTGCTGCTACTGCTGCTACTGTGTGTGTATGTGTATGTGTATGTGCGTGAGCGTACGGGTCGTAGCTCTTCGCTTGGTGCTCAATTTCGTAATGGCGGCTTCTTCTTTTGGATGGATGCGACTTCTGTTCAAAACCAAACACATGTTTAAATTTTATGAGTTTAGTTTCGTAAAATTTGGGTTTGGAACATTCCCGAATTTTCCGGATTTGTCGAATCCTCTATAATCAGAGATACAGACGGTATCGACTCTACAAAGGGTTGATCGTCAGAGACCACGGAAGCACGCTTCGAGGGAGGCCGACCTCGGACGAGATCGTCTGAGATTGACGTCTCCTAGTGCTAATAGTAGCCAACAAAGTATGAGGCCTGCTACGAGACTAGAAGGTCGAGAAGCCCAAGCAGCAGCACAAACACAACTGCGTATCGTCCTCAACTGGTAACCGACCGATAGGAGAAGCTCTGGGGCGACGAGTTCTCGGCGACGGCCAGGCAGGGATCTCGCCACGGCTGGAATCAGACCTTTCTCAAAGAAGGTTCAGCGCGTCGTTCGCCACGACACGAACTTTCTCAGAAACACTCGGACGATGGGCTCCACTCAAGTACTTGCGAGGAGTAGCCTTCGCAGTGCAAACGATTTCGGTCTCTTGAAAAATTGTGTGCTCTTTGTGCTGCTACACTTGACTGGCGTGAGCATGTTGAGGAGTGAAGACCTGACGATAGTTGAACTGATGACCAACTATTGTAGCAGCACATGAATTTGTTTGCACAGAGGTGCTCGACACGAGGTGCAATCACTGGTGAGCTTCCGGGTTCCGTGAAGTGGCCAATAACGAGTCCATGCCCGTCGAGCAGACTTTGCAAGTGCGCTGGATGTGTTGCTCCGTGTATCCTTCGTACATTCCAGACCTGTCCGACATGCTTCTCGCCGCCGCCAGCAAGAGAGTCTTGGAGTGCCAGATGAACGTTGGAGGGCACCAAGGCTGTACAACTTATTGAGTGGTTGCGGGAAGTGCTCGATTCAAATAGGTCATCTTGAGCCAATATCCATCGAAAGTGCTGCCTTGGGTTCGTATCGAGTAATCATTTTTTGTTTGTTTACCATCCTCGGCTGCATCTTTTGAAAAACTTCCGAAATAATCAAATCTACTTTCAGTTATTATAAAATTTACAAAAATAGACGCAACGATGTTAAGGGAAACAGCCATCAAGCGGAGCTCACAATCCAAAAGATGCTTCGGAAGACGACGCCGATGATGCGCATGACCACGGCAGCGCGAGCGCGCTCCGCTGCAGTCGCCAGCGGCTCAAGACGGAGCTTCCGCGCTGCGCCTTTTTCTTCATCAGCTGCTTCTGCTGCTGCTAATGGCGATGACGACGACGACAAAGAGCTCGTGGATGCACAGGCGCTGCTGCGCAAGGCGATCTCGTCGCGCTCGGCCGTGCGGTTCTTTGCTGCGGACCCAGTTCCAGACGCCACGCTCGCCGAAGTGCTGCGTCTGACACAGGTAATACACGCGCTTCTTGGACTTGTTGTACATACGATGGATGTATCGGTTCATTTGTGATGTGCTCATGATGGTGTTGCTGTGTTACTCTATATGCGGTTGAATTGCATTACTGTAGCGCGCGCCGTCGGGCTTCAACATGCAGCCGTACGCGTGCGTGGTCGTGCGCGACCAGGTGGACCGCGAGAAGCTGGCCAACTCGATGCTCGCGACAAACGGCCGCAAGGTGAAGGAGGCGCCAGTCGTCGTCGTGTTCGCTGCCGACCTCGGTGCGTTCTGTGCATTGCTATTGCACAAGGCTCGTATTGTCACTATCACATTACTAAACCAAATTACCACACGTACCACAATCACAGAGCCTAGCCAACGCGTGCCGCACATCCAGAAGCTCATGTTCGACAATGGCTCGAGCACCGCAGATATTAACAACCTGCCGCACTACTTGCGCCTATTCTCTGGTGAGGGGCAGCTCGCGAGCGGCGTTCGCGCACTCATCTCTGCCGCGGTCTCCCCGTTGAAGGCCGTGCCGGCGAACGTGCCCACGATTGCGTGGTCCTACAAGCAGACCGTGTTCGCAGCGGCCACTTTCTTGTATGCCGCCCAGGCGAACGGCCTCGCGACGTGCCCCATGGAGGGATACGATGAGCTGCGCCTGAAGAGCGCACTGGACATCCCCGACCGGTACTCAGTACCCGTCGTGATCTGCTGCGGATACCCAAAGCCAGGCACGCTTCGCACAGACACGACGCCGCGTCTGGCGCCGACCGAGATCTTCTTTGATGGTAAGTTCGGCAACTCGACCGAGAAGCTCTTTGAGAAGTAAGAAGGTGACCAATATCCGACGCATGAGCAAGCACCACCCAAAATTCCTATAAAATCGGACACAAAAAATCGGATGTTTCGACGATTCCACTTTGCTTGTCTGAGACGCGGGGCAACGTCATGGCTCCAGTGACTTCTGAGCCAACCGTCTTCATGCTCGCTTCTCACTGCGTCTTTGGTCGCATTCAAAGCAAATCTCCAGAAAACACACAGCACGATGGCAACAAGCGACCGCCAGATGCAACCTGAGCTCCAGCTTCTCGGAGGTAACGACACCTCAGAGGCGATCCTTCGAACCAGCGCCGAGCTCCAGGCATTCAGCGACTCAGTATCAAGACGTCCTGCGAGTAGCATCACTGATAGCTTACGGGTATATATCGACTTGTCAGCAGCAAATCACAGCAGCTCCAATGGCGATGACGACGCAGCGGCAGCACTTGGTCGATTCTGTGCTGAAGTCCCCCCCAGCTTACATCCAAGGTGCAGGCACTCACCCTACACGATGGCAGCATGAACGCAATGTGCTCGGCGATCCACACGCCCCAGTTTGTCAAGGCCGCGACAAGCAGGGAGGCCGCTGGGTTAGCGTGGATGAGTTCGTGAGGATTCCGGAAGCTCGAGCTCAGCTGGCTCACGTACGTGATCTTCCATCCGAGGGCCAAGACGAACTCCAGTTGGCGTAAGCTCGCGTTCTGCAACTGCGAGTTCGGCCCTGACACGGCTGAGATCCTTGAGCTTATGCGCACGAACTCGCTGCAAAGCCTCGCGCAGCAGCACTACGACGTAGTGGTGGAGCAGGTGCTGAACGTCCTGGAGCAGCGCGTCTCGCAACCAAATACCGCCAGTGTATCGCCATTGAGTTTGCTCTCAACCACGAGATTGGTGGAGGTGATGAAATAAACACCAGTAAGAAGGGCACTAGGAAGAAGCGCAAGCGAGCTGAACCAGCTGATGACCAAGCAACAAAGCGCCAGGAAGCTGATTTCTTCAGAACAATGGACTACGGGTTGCTCGTACAAGGGCAAACGCAACAATCCGGGTTGATCCTGACCACAGGGCTGCGCAGCTCGTAACTTTGCAACAGGAAGTCGAGCTTGAGATATGCGACTCGACATTTCAAGCGCACGCATCGTCCTGGAAGCAAGTGCTAGTGCTAGGGTTTGGCTTTGGCTGGGTCTCGAACCAGAAGGTCGCGGAGGTCATGGTGTAGCTGAACGATGGTCACTACCCTCCCAGTACCTCTCCAGCGCTGACATCATTGAAACTCGACGGCAGATTCTCTGGTAACAAGGCGCTGCTGTTCCTCGTCGGGTCGGGGAGCCTTTGGAAGAGGCCTCCGCACGTTTATGCCTGACCCCGGTCGGGTTTCTCGACAAACTCTCGCTTTACTGTCCGAACCTTAGGTCACTCGCGTTCACAAGCGCTTACAAAGAGATCAGCGGCCAGGCACTCAAGACTTTCTACTCCCAGCGAGCGACGCAGAAGCTCGAGTTGCTCACGCTCAACTGGCAACTCATCAATCCGCACGCACTAGCGGGTGTGCTGTCACGCGCAGATCTGTTCCCAGCAGCGGTTTTGCTTAGGGAATTACATCTGTGCGACATAGTCAAGAATGAACAAATGCAACCTTGTTCCGTTCGCCTATACGGTGTTGCCTGCCAATTAGAAGCTCGAGTGCGTGATCTTCTCACTTTCCAACTAGTGGTACAGCCGCAACCCAGCGAATCAGGACATCGTGGATCTGATGCATTAGTACAATGGGCAGCCGGTGTCAAGGGAGACTGGGGCACTGCAAAGACGCTGGGCGTTTCTCAGCGTCGTCTCTGGATCATCTGTAGTAGCAGTAGCAGTACCAGTCGCGGGCGTGAGGAAGCTCAGCCGAGACTTGATCGCCATTATCTTTGCGTTCGCGGTGTTGGTAAGAGAAGTGCGCGTCGAGAACCTGGAAGTCGCTAGTCCACGAGAGCGAGACGCTGACTTTGAGGACCACTGACGAGAGTGGGAATTGAGATTGTCTACAGTAGCTACGACCCCATCGTCAACCGTCTAGATAAACTTCCTTGTGTAGTTAGTCTCTTAACGAGCACGCGACACTAATGGCTCGTAGTCATCAAGAGACTATCGTCAAACCAAAAACCGAGATGGAGAGAGGCTGCTGTGTCGATTTGCTGTAGTGCAGAAGCATCCGATCGGAGGTGTCGCCATTTAGTTTGATGTGATGCGAAGCGACTGGTTCACTATGCTGACACAATTGCGATTTCGGCTACAGTGTGGCTTTGCCAGACACAGCAGCCTCAGATGGTTTAACCACCGTGAGGTCTCACAAGAACCTCAATATTCACACACGGTCATTAGGTATCAATCCGCACGTCCCACATATACTGCAGCTCGGACTCTTGGCCAAAGGCCAAATTCTGCTCATTCTCAAATTCGCTGTACGTCCATTGAGCTTTCGTTCCGTTTCGTTTCCACCTGTGCTGAAGAGCACGATTACAAGAATGAACGAGCCCTGACAATACAAATCGACTGGCGTACGATTTCGTCATTTTGTGATCTTCAGATAGGGTTGAATGTTGTCACTGCACGTTCCAGGTGTGAGAGGGAAACAGTTGGCTTGATTGATGCTTGGTAGTCCATACCATCACTCGTTTCTTCACCTTCTGCTCAGCAAGTTTCACGGAAATCTACTCGTTTCACAAGACCGCAGCTTTGTCGAAAGAACCAACTGCCGGCATACCTTCAACCCGAAGCTCACTTGATGGCATCACGGCACAGTACCATCGTCATCGCCTCCATTTGCACGTGGAAGACGGACTCGTTTCTCGAGTGAGTGCAGTGTACAAACTCGCAGAACGCCCGCTCATATCATCGCTCAAGGCGGATCTCTCGTTTGACTGCTTGTCTGGAGTGCTGACACCACTCGCCAGCATCCTTTTGCTGGTGACGCTCGCTTGGATGTCGCAGAAATTGCCGAAGCGGGTGATCGACGTCATCATGGCGTTGAGCGTCGAGTTCTCCACCACGTTGCTACTGCTGCTGCTGCTACTGGCTCATAGCCGATCAGGTGGCGAACTCACTCATAGCCGATTAGGTGGTGAACTCACTCAAAGTCCATGGGCTGAAGCGGATCAAGATAGCAACTCTCCCCGTTTACTGTTTGACGATACCTACTGCCGAGCACGAGCCAGCGTCCTGTGCTCGTCGAGAGAGCACACACAAGAGCTCCTGCACATGTTCGGTGGATCGGCTCACGATTTCCAGCTGCTCGGTGTAACGTGTCATCGTCGCGAATCCAGCAACCGCTTTGAAAACGCGTTCTACGGTTGCCAATTTGTTCACGCAGCTGCCGATTGGAACGGAGGCGTGGCGTCAAGTTTGGGCTACATCTTCGCGAACACCCAGCTGAGAAAGTTCGCTGGAAATGTGACCAAGCGCGCTGCCGCCGTCGACGCCTGGTGCGGTGAGTATCTGCTGGTTGCAAGTGGTATCACAAAAGTGAAACCAGCTGACGATTCGAACCTCAAATCACCGTCGAGCGCGTTCACAGGTGTATTTGACGTCGCCTACAGTGAGTGGAGGGCGCGCAGTCGAGTCGAGTTGGAGTTGCTGTCGATCTCGTGGGTTTTTACGCTCTTGATGGCGTGGAGCTGGTGCAAACTCCGCTTTTCGTTTAACGGACCAGATGCCGAGCGTGCCCTGGTATTCGATACTGGCGACACGGAACAAGGTCCGGCGTGTAAGGACGAGCAACGTGAGGGATCGACTGGGACTACAGATGCAGCCGAACATGAAAATGCCGAAGTCGATTATCAAGCAAGCCCAGTTCGGAATGGGTATCTCAAGGTGTCGGAAGACGATGAGTTCCACTTTGTCCACTGTTGAGGCCACTTGAAGCCAGCTCTTTGTAAATACCTTCAGCTCAGGGTAGTTAGCTAGGGCGAATTGCAGCGATAGCAACCATGCATCCTAATCACAGAAATGCCAACCCTCACGTTCAGAGGTTCTATGTAAATCGATGGCAACTGCTGATCTGCGAAGCTCCATTCCGTCTTCACTTCGAGTTGCATGCAGGAGGCGAACGAGATACAACATGTACGTCATCGAAGCTATCGACAAGCTGACCAGACACTACTCCCTCCCCCAGAAAAACTCGTACCCTTCGGTATCGAATATCACCATTCCACCGTGTGTGCAGACCGTCCGCTACTGTGAGAGTGACCACATCCAGCAACTCGCAAACAAAAAAGTGCAGAACGCCACAAACCAGAGCAACCAGTCCGCACGAGAGCGATTCTCCCACTAGGTCGCCAGTTTCTCCAGTATCGCGCCGTGCTCACTCGACGGGCACACATCAACTGCACTCTTCACCGCCTGCCGAACTGAATGCCCATTTCCAATGGTTGCGATCACTGATATATCGACCTCCGTTTGCTTGCCATTGCAGCTGTGCAGAAGAAATGCGCGGATATTTTGTCAATAGTTACCGGAGAAACAACTAGTTGTCTTCAATTGGTCTCAGCGCTGGACAAAGTGAAACTCGGCGATCTAAAGACAAGGAGCACTGACTGACTGGCTGACTTGGCTCGGAAATCGACTCCTTCGTCATATTCTGCTATAGCTGAAGTACCACCAGCGACTTCTTTAGGTTCTTTGTCCTCGCACACTCGTTGCAATCTGTAAGCATTTGATTGATCCACAGGTGGAAGGCTCGGAAATATGCCCAGATGTCCGACGGGATCGTGAGTGCAGCAAACTCCCCCTCAAGATCGTGAGAGAGGAAGCTCGTCCACGCTAGAATGCGAGGCAAGTCTATGAAGAAGATCGCGAACGAGCAGAGCAACGTCGCCTTCTGTAGGAACTGGGAGGCGGTGGGCTGACGAGACACCAACATTGCTTGGAGGGGATCGAATTGTCTTGAGCCCGTGATTTCAAAAATGATGCCTCGTGAAGATGGTGCTACAATAGCTCCAGTTGAGGCAGTCAGTTGGGTGAAGTGCGAGCGTGCCAAGGGATTGGGGGAAAACCTCCTAAGGACAGTTGAAATGGTCCAGCAACGCACCACGCTTTCAATCTCTTTAGCTCAAATGCTCGTTGGCTTTTGTCATAGACTATCCATCTATCCGAGACACCACCGCGTGAACGAGCGTCAGTGGTTGTCTCGCAAGCATTTCATGAACACAACACACCATACAAATACAAACAATCAACTTGTCTGGTCACCTCAATCAAACGACCAGCGTCGGTGTCGATCCAGCAGCGCCGCCAGTGCGCTGTCCGTTTTTCATGTCAATGAGCTCAAAGCCGTCAGTCGCGTCTCGTGTCAGCTGCTTCAGGCACCAGCTCAGCGCAATTGTGAACACTAGGAGAGCTGCAAGTGACCAGGATCCATTGACACGTGTCGGCCATTCACGCTTCAGTGACTCGAAGATGCCCGGGTTCGCATCAAAGGGCAATTTGATGGATCCACTTGACTCGGCAGCATCATTACCACCGCCACCATTCACTTGATTCAGGAAATGGTTGCCGCACCACGTGTCAGTAGCCGCTGTCGAACTGCAGTCCGAGAGCAGCTTGAGCTGCTGAGAGGAGACTCGACCGCGATTCTCCACCAGCAAATCGCGACAGCGGAGCCAGATCGCGAGCGTCGCGGCCTTCACGCTATCCACCGACGTAGCACTGCTACTAATATCGCTGCTAGTGGTCGATTGCTTGCCGCCAATCACGACCATGAGCTTCTCGAGCTCATCCTCCTGCGCACAAATCTGGAGCGCGCGGGTCTCGCAGTAGAAATTGTTGAACGTCGCGCCAATGTCCGCCTTACTAGTTTCCATTTGATTTGCGTAGTGTGTCGACTTGGTCCACGCGATGACCTGGAGAATAGCGAACGCCAGTGTGAGACCGCAGAGCAGCCAGCGACAACAGTGGATCAGTCGCGAGTGCTTGACGCTGAGCTTCTGCAGCGCACACCAGAGTGCCACGCTCGTGAGCACGAGCGTCCAGAGCGCAACTTGCGTCGAGACGATAGCGAAGAACCGCTGGAAGGCCTGCAGTGGGAGCATGTGACCGTGTGGCACAAAGTCGTACTAGGACGCGAGCGACTGCGCTGGCAATAGCTCAACGCACACGAGCCAAAGAGTGAGCAGCAACGCGATGCAGAGCGCGTGACAGGTGGTCCAGAAAAGCAGGCGCGCGCGTTGCTTCTCGGCCGTGACGACAGTCGTGTGCGACGAGCTCATGATGGTGCTTGTGGGGCTGGTATGGGGGCTTGTGTGGGGCTTGTTGCGTTGCGTGCAGAGCTCTCTGGCTTTGGCTTTTTTTCTTTTTTCTGTGGTCGTGAGAAGCCCACAGTGTTCTCTTCTGTGGCTTCAATGAGAAATACTCGACTAAGTATCTAATACCATCACTCTTTACGACATGAAGACCAAATCGTAGCTTTAGTGAGAGTGCGATCTTCGTTGAAGTTGTGCAGGTTTTGTGATGTGGGTACACTCTAGCTGATACTTGTCAATCGCAGCCTTTAGTTCGCATTGCAGCTGTAGTGGTTCATTGGATAGATAGGTTGAGTACATCTCACTGATGCTGTTCTAACTCTAGAAGCCCGGGCTGGGATCACAGAGTCGCGCGGTCTGCGGTCGCTGGTCGTCCCCGAAGCGCAGCGTACTGCTCCTCCGCTTGACGCTCGGCATCACGAACCTGCTGTTGCCCTGGTCACAGCTCGACGGCCGGCGGTTTCCAGCTCTACTGCTACTAGTGGCCGAAAGGTCCAAGTGGAAGCCGCTCATGATGCTGCTCATGGCGGAGACAGTGCCGATGCCCATGGTGGCGTTCAGCAGCAGTTCCCAGCGCGAAACGCCGAGCTTGCGCCAGAGCGATGGGTTGTCGGCCGCGCGATGCCACCGATACGAGACCTGGGATGAGAGGCAGAGGCTCTTGAGGTCCAGAAACGACAGGATGTGCTCGCGCTGCTTCTGGCTGATCAGTTGCTCGCTTCTGGAACCAGTCGCGGCTGCTGGATTCCCAATTAGCATTCGTCTCAGCGTTACTGGTGCATTGTTGCTCTTCAGCGCGTAAAGTCGCTGGGCGTCTTCCTTGCCGACGGTGAACTCCAACTGAGTCTTTTCATGTGAGGCCTCGTCCTCGGCGACATCGCCGAACCGATTCTTGAGGGTCAGATTGCACTCTCGTCGGATCAGCAGCCGCACGATACGGTACTGATTCTTGCGCGCAGCGTAGAAGAGCGGCGTCTCATCATCGTTGTTGAGCGCATTCATATTCGCACCGCGATCCAAAAGGCATTCAGCTATGGGCATGTGGTCATTGTACGCTGCGAGGTGCAGAGGCGTCTCGAGCAGGTCGTTCGCGAGGTTGATGTTCCAGCCAAAGTCCAACAGCAGCTGGATCACCTCCAGGTGACCCCGTGTCGCTGCATAGTGAAGAGGCGAGTACCCGCTCTGTTCAGCAATATACCACCAAATAGACAGGCGCGTCAAGATTAGTACTATACCGAGATAGGCATATGCCAGTAGAATGAAAGGCACAGTACCATCCCCTTGCAGCGGTCCTTGTCGATACCCTGGTGCAGCAGCAGGTATGCGGCGTGTTTGTTACCCTTCTCGCTCGCGATGAGCAGCTGCTGGCTCAGCTTGGCCTCTTCCGAGCGCAGCATGTTGGTCAACTGCAGCGTCTTATCCATCGCTCTTCCTTGCTTCTGCTGCTCAAGCCGCTTAAAGGCTCTGCTGTCGTGGCCTCCACGCTCGCTCTGCCTGTTGGTTCTGAGGTTGGAGCCTGAGCAATCGTTACCATCATCATCGCCGTCACTCTGCTCTGGGATGTCTTCTGCTACTTTTCTTGTGCTGATGTAAATTGCAGGGTTTCTCTTCTTCTTCGTCTTGATCGAGAGTGCAACGCCACTACCGCTTTGGCTCGCTTTGCCGCACGACGTCGCCGGGCGCTGGTGCACGTCAAGCGTCATGGTGGCGATCGATGTGGCAATAGAGAGAGAGAGAGAGGGAGGACAGAGCCAGGTGAAGAGAAGGAAGGACCTGGCGAGCGCTCTTGTGCTCTCTGATGCCCATCAGAAGTCATCGGAAGTAATTGACCAGAGAACTAAAAATACGCCAGTGTTGTGTGCGCCGAGTGAGCTCCCGACAAGACTGATCCAAGCAAGTAACTAGCGAGACTCAGCTCAGGACAAGACCTTGGCACCCAACGAAACTGACGAGATCTCGCTTCACTTGCGAGGCTACGACTGCCATTGCTGTCTGTGTGAAGCGTGACGGAAGACACCCATGCGCACGTTGTTGCGAGGTCGTTGAGAAGTGAGGAGGCATTCACCTTCGATGTCGTAACGTAAAAAAAAGTACTTTTATATGTAATTTCAGAAGTTTAGCGATGGAATCTGTATTTAGGCATGGCTATTCGTCTGAGTGTCAGATTTCGAAAAAAATCTATTTCATTTTATTAATTTAAGAAACTGAAGAGCATTATTAGCTAAAATCGATGCTGAATGGGCTATTTGATGTAGTTATTTGTCCTTGAATGAGCACAGTCGGTGAAAAGTGAGGGCGGCCACCCTCGGAGCTTGTGGTCCCTGAAGCAAGCAAACAGTTCTCTCTCTCTCAGGCAAGGCGACGTCAAGCAAGCAGGCGACAAGCAGGCGACAAGCAGGCGACAAGCAGGCGACGCAGTAGCAGCGACCATGAAGGTGAACCCGAACATGAACAAGACCTTCCGCGAGGTAGTGGGCCGCTTCGGCGCGCCCGCGCAGGACCTGACGCACAAGCAGGTCGTGCAGCGCCTCTACAAGCAGTCGCTCAAGACGCTCGACAGCTGGATCATCGACCGCCGCCTCTGGAACGAGGAGGCCACTAAGATCCGCGCCGAGTTCGACCAGAACCGCCACCTGGCGCCAGAGTCCGGGTGCGTTTTGTATCCATATATGCACTTCTATGTGTGGCGTTATGCGTGCTCTTGTGGTGCTGGATGGCCTTACGGTGTGTGTGTGGCATGCGTGGTGCGTATGACTAATGGCGTTCCGGTGGTCTTCGTTGTGTGTGTTTTTTTTTAATTCGATAGTCTGTCGAAGCGCCTGGTGCGCGAGGCCCAGGAGAAGCTCGAGCACTACACGCACCCTGACAAATACGTGTTCAACTACATGCCTGGCGGCACGCGCTTCATGCGTAACGCGCCGATCCCATTAGACGTACGTGTCGCTTTATTTATATTATCCGTTCTCTTCCGCTACGAACACCACAACTCATTGCATGATATTGTGATAAACCCAACAGGTGTGCTTCCCGGACGGCATCCCAGAGGGCGAGGAGGTGTCGCCGCTCGAGGCCATTAATATTGACATGACGCCGCTGCCAGCCAAGCCGACCGTGTTCATCGACTTTTCCAAGAAGGGCTACGACTAAAGCGACTCTCACAACAAGAACAGCAGTGTGGTGGTGATGATGGTGCGCTCTTATCCAGTATCGTGTGAATAAAGGCATCCTGTGAAGGCAGCAAGCAGAATGGGGAACACACAGACACACAGAGCAGACGACAAGCACAGCAAGCAAGAAAATGAAAACAAGATCAATTGGTACACGGTGATCATGATCATGATCATGCGGTTCTGTATGATTATGTGAGGTCTATGTAGTATTTTGTGAATGTGATTTTGTGAGCTTGTTGTTTGATCTAGGACATGTCGAGCTGGTCGCAGATCTTGGACTTTGTGATCGCGGTGTTGAGGCCAAAGTCCCGGTAGCGAAAGCCGTTGAAGGAAGTCGTGAACGAGTTGGGCCGCCCGAGGCGCTCGACTTCGACCTTGAGCTGCGCCTTCTCGAGGCCGACCTCGCGCGTGCTATTTCGAATACAAGACGAGTGAAATGGCAAGCCCCACCCAGTGAGTGAAGGGATTCATACCAAGGACAAGGAGCATTTGCGAGAAGCTTTGCTCGCGTACCTGGTGGCGTAGAGCGGGTGCTCAGCGCGCGGATTAGAGATTTGACGCGTGTCGATCGGTTGCGGGATCGTGTCTTCGGGCGACAGCGCGCAGTCGTAGGGCGAGACGACGTCCACCGAGCGGATTTTCACGAACCCGCGTTCTTCAACCTCTGTAGATAGTTCCAGCCAAGAAGTGACAACAAGATCCGACCCAGACTCGTCAGCACTTCCCCAGTTAACATGAGGCCATACATGAAAATCCAGAACTGAAGTCAACGCACCTCGGTGCAGCGTGGGCTTGTCCATGCGCTGGCTGAGCTTCGAGCGCTCCTGCGCACGCACGCCGTCCCCGAGCTGGCGACTCGTAGTCTGGTACATGAACTCAGTCAGCGGGTTGCTGTTGCTGCTTCTTGAGGCGGGCTGCTGCTGGTTGTCGTGGTGCGGATTCGAGAGCCGTGGCGCGTCAAAGGCGACTTTCTCGTTCAAGTTGATGCCGACAATTCCGGAGCTTGTGGTCATGAACGGGTTCGTCGTCCGGCGCGTGTGGTGGATCGATGAGCCGCGTGACACCATGTTGCGTGTGGCTACTGTACCTACTGCTGCTGCTGGGTATCGATGCGAGAGCGAGTCCTCTTGGTTTGTGGGTAAGTCAATCTGTTTTGCGGCGGAGCACGCTGCGCCATTTTCAGCTGTGTGCATTGCATCATGACCAGCGATCTGATCTTGTCGAGCGTATCCAAGTCAAATCCATGTGCGTGTGTTAAAAATAACCAGCTCAATACGTTCTGATTGGCTTGTTATAACTCTGAGACCTGTTTCGGCCAATCAAAAAGGTAAACAGATCTAAAACGCTCATAATTAGCTAAATCTGACTCAACGCGTCTAAAGAACTTTTCTATTCAACAGAAAGCAAGATAAGCAAAATGGACGTGAGCATGGGCTGGAAGCTGCTCTGGGTGGCGCTCGGCACCGGTGCGCTCGTGACGCTCAAGAGCGCCTTCGTGCAAGGGCTCGCGGTCACGGGCAAAATACGCTCGTCCGCGGCGATTACACAGCATCCCGGAGCGGTGCTGCTGAAGCTCGAGGTGCGTTACGACATTGCCATCTCTTTGCCGTTGACACTCACACACTCACACACACACTCATGTACCGACGCGAACAGCTCAAGAAGAGCTGCTGGACGTGGTTCTACCTCATCGGCTCGTGTCTCAACACAGCGTTGCTGCTGCTCGCGCTCTTCGCGCAGGAGAATCCGACGGCGCAGAATGTGCTGCGCGCTCTCCAGTCGACCAGCAAAAATGGCAATGAACAGGTCCGCATCAACCACGACACGATCGTGTTCCTGAGCCTCTTTGCGTTCCACACGACGCGCCGGTTCTTTGAATCTTTGTTCGTCACCGAGTTTGGTGACTCGACCATGCACATCAGCGGTAAGGCTCAGCACATAGTAGCTGCTCATTATGAATGGAGAAATATAGATCAACTAACATACTATGCTGTCCTCATAGCCTTCCTGCTGGGCTGCATCCACTACCTGGGTGTGGCGCCATCCGTGCTCTCAGACCCAGACGCCAGTGCTCAACATGAAGAAACGCTATGGCGCCGAACCGTAATCACCATCGGCACCGTGCTCTTCGTGGTGGCCAGCTACCATCAGACCCTCTGCAACCTGCTCATCGCGCGGCTCAAGCGACGCAACCGCCTTCAGCACGTCATCCCCCATGGCGACTGGTTCGACAGTGTGCGCTGCCCACTGTACACCGCCGAAGTGCTGCTCTACATGTCTTTTGTGCTTGTGGTGGGTGGTGCGAACGGGAGTATGTACTTCATCTTTGTCTGGGTGCTGCTGAACCAAACAGTCTCGGCGAAGTTCAATTCCGACTGGTACGATCGCAAGTTCCGCAGCGATGAGAGGGATGGTCTGCCGAAGTGGGTCATGCTCCCGGGCGTGTGGTAGGCAGGCAATTTGGATGTCATATATATCGGACGTAGCATTCGTCACTGGAAAAAAGAAAAACCAAACGTGTGAGTCTATTTCTTTGTATGAGGCTGCTGCGGGCATTAAGGTTACGTTGAGGAGCTCTTCTCGGTGGTTTGTGTGCTGAAATATGCATGGTAAGTGAGCTCAATTGCCTGCCGTCTCTGCTGGCCGCAAATGGCGTGACGATCCACCACTTACTTCTTCTGCTTCTTGGTCGCCTGGGGCTCGTCCGAATCCTCCTCACTCTCTTCTTCATCATTGTCGCTTTCGGCTTCAGAGGAGCTCTCGTCTCCGCCGCTCTTCTGCTCTTCTTCCTCTTCATCACCACCCGCCTTCCTCTTTGCTGATCGGCCGTTCGTCTTCTTCTTATTATCCTCCTTCTCTTCCTCTTCCTCGTCGCCGCTGTCGTTGTCGTACTTTTGCTCCTCTTCCTGGGTCGCCCAGACCTGGTCACCACCGCTTCCAGCCTGCTCTTGCGCGTGCTTCTCGCGGGCGATCTGAATGCGCGCCAAGTACTGGCCGTATTTGTTGCCAAAGATATTGTGGTAGCCGCCCGGACCAGAGGCGCAGCCGCGGCAGCCCGCGTGCTTCTCTTGGATCACCTGGTCGTCCGAGAGCTGGTGCTTGGGCACGCGGCAGATGCTCACCGTGCCGTAGTTGTAGTTCTTGGAATTGATCGCAAACGTGCTGCACAAGCGCTCGTAGCCGGGCTTCTTCCATTTGGCGATCAGGTTCGCGTCCACGAGCTTCATACGCACGCAGTAGTCGTACACCTCGCGCGAGATGCGTTTATACTTGTAGAAGAGGTCGTACACGTAGCGGCTGCGCTGCCAGTTGATCTGATGCACGGGCCAGAGCGCCTCGCACTTGCGCTTGCCTTCATGCGGCTCGTTCATCTTCTCGCGCAGCTCGCGCTCGAGCGCGTCCATCACTGGCTGGATGTACTCGTACCCGGCGGGCGCGCGACCTTTCTTCGTCCACTTGGACATGCTGCTGCTGGCGCTAACTGCTGCTGGTGGTTGCGAGAGTTCGATAGAGAGAGCGTGCGTGGGTGCGGCTTGTTGCACAGAGCGCTCTTCCCTCGATGGGCAGTCGGGAAGCTCTTTGTAAGAATTGCGTGGAGTGCTTTTGCGTACTTTTTTGAGCTCTCACTGTACGGCTCTAGCACAAAAAGTGGCGCAAATCAAAAACTTCACAGAAACACAGCGCTGACTGCGGACGAATGACCAAAGGTGGCTCTTTATGCTGCATATGCTAGCTGAAGAGGCAAGCACCAGTCTCCATTAGCGTCGGAACTCCCTGCAAGAGCAAAAACGAGAGGCTACTTTCCGTTCAGCGACTAAGGCACCGACAGCAGATCGCCATCAAGCAGTGAGCCAATGAATGGCAAATGCTCTCTCTGCTCGCTGTTGTTCGTTCGTTACTCGGACTCGCCCGCGTCGTTCAGCTCGTGTGACAGCCGTCGTGGCCGCGTCCATGACGTAGCGGAGTGTCTTGCTTCAGCAGCGCTGGACCGAATCGCAGACGAAAGTAAACCCGAGCCTGGTACA
>JAADWP010000481.1:0-21847 GCA_023336215.1 Globisporangium iwayamae
CTATTTTTACTGGACAACGCGTCCTGCCACCGCATCGACGAGCAGCTCTCCAACGTCCAAATATGCATGCTGCCAGAAAACACCACCGCCCATCTTCAACCGCAGGACGCCGGTATTATCAGGTCGTTCAAAGCACAAGTCAGTCGCCTCAAGAACCGACACTACATCGACGCATTTGACGACATGATCAAGCACTCTGATGACTTAGGTAAGAAGAATGTGGATGGAGACTTTGAGTCTTTATCTCACGTAGATATACTTGTTGCGATGCGGTGGGCACAGCAAGCATGGGAGTCGGTTACAAAGAGCACCGTTGCCAATTGCTGTCGGCACACAGGGATCATTGATGAAGGCTTCTATGAGCTTGTTCAAAGCATGGAAAAGCTCTGCCTCGATGACCTATAATCCAGTAACTGGTTGCATAATACTGTCTTCAGTAATACCTTTTGAAATAAATACCTTCATTTTACTGATGGTTTTCCCACATATTTGCCTGGTCACTAATGAGAGGTAGAACTGTAGTGTTCGGTCGTGTTGGCCCACATTCCCTTTGTGATCTATCTATGACATCTCAACAAACTTTTACTGAGAATGTTGTGTTAAATGTCTCATAGTGTTGAACGCAACAACACCAAAAAAGCAGACGCAAAAAAGATGAGCTCAGGCAAAAATGCCAAGCGCGCGGGCTCGACGAGCCAGGTGTGGGGCTACGTGCTCGTCTTGAGCGCCGCGCTCGCCTTCATCCTCTCCATGTACGTCTGCTACTTATCCGTGTCTGCCTGCTACACTATCGTACACCTGCTCATTTCACATGTGGTCTACACAGGTACATGATGTTCTTCTCCAAGCTCCTGCTCTACATCGACGACCCGAGTGACGCGAAGGGGCTCTCAGCCATAGTCGCCGCAGCAGCAGAAGCTGATGAGCCAACAGAAGCACAAGAGGAGGCAGTGGGCGTGTTGCGCGCGATCGAGCTGGACGTGTACTACTGCTACCTGCTGCCGCTCACGATCCCCGTGTCCTTCCTGGCGTTCTACGCCAACTGGGTCAGCCTCAAGTTCTTTCGCCACAACTGATCAGATCGATCGAA
This sequence comes from Globisporangium iwayamae, assembly GCA_023336215.1. Classification (NCBI taxonomy): domain Eukaryota; phylum Oomycota; class Peronosporomycetes; order Pythiales; family Pythiaceae; genus Globisporangium; species Globisporangium iwayamae. The sequence goes on from JAADWP010000481.1 coordinate 1,091, forward strand.
TCAATGGACAGCGAACCAATTGATTAAGCGCGCAGAACGTAGTGTGTGTGTGTATCTATTTATTTCAGTAGACCACCTTGTGGATCCATTTAGGCTTTGCATAGTTTGAGTGTGAGCTTATCGTCATCTATGGATCTCAAGACGCTGGGGCTGTCTCTGCAGGCGCCTTAACCAGATTCTCACCTGTATTTCGCTTCGTGAGGGTCGAGATGTCGACGTTCTTCTCCTTGATCTTCTTGGCGAGGAACTTGAGGAACGCGGCCTGCTTCGGGTTCGCTTTCAGGCTCGCGAGGCTCCAGGCCTGCGGCTGCTGTCCACCAGCCTGCTTCACCGCAGCCTGGGACACTTTGATGTATTTGTTGAACGCGTTGCTGTGCTCGGGGAACTTCTCCACGAACGCGCCGATCTCGGGTGAGAATAGGTTGAAGCCCACGACCACCCGCTTAACTGGCAGTCGCTCTGGTGTTGTTGTTGCTGCTGCTGCTGATGGTAATGACCGCACGCGGCCGCTAAAGTGTGGGAATTCGCCGTCACAGAGGATCCCGCGCCGATACAAGTAGGGCACGTGCTGCCAGCCCGGTTCTGTTGTGCTAACCGCTTCGAGCGCGTCGGTTGAGAGCTTGTGCGCGAGCCGCGTCTTGTAGCCGTACTGACGGTAGTGCTCGAGTCCGTTCACGTTCAAATGGAAGCCGCCGCCTTCAAAGCCGAATACGTGGTCGGCGTCTTCAGTATTGGCTTCATGGCTGTCCCCTTCAACAAGGTTACGCAGCGCACTCACGTGCAGTGTTGCCCCATAAAGCGGTGGCACAATCACGTTCGTCTCGTAGCGCACCATCTCGGCGTAGTCGAGGTGGTACTCGGTCTCGTCGTCGCAGCCGGACGCGATAACCCACACGGCCACGCCGTGCGTGTTGCGCCAGTCGCTCGGTGAGATCACGTCCGCGGCCTTGGTCACGAGCAGCTCCTGCACCGCGCGTCTCGCAAGCGAACGCCGATACGATTCCTCACCTTCGCTTTCGCTCCTGGGCTCTGTACTCGTAGCCTTGTTATCGATGTCGCTAGGGTTAGTGCTCTGGTTGGAGAACGACAGCTCGGCCGTGGGCACGTACACGCCCCAGACTGTTGCCTTGACCGCGCTCATGTAGAGCAGATCCGCGGTCTCGCGGCTCACCGCGCAGTCGATTACGCGGAACGCACCGGGCATCGAACGCGCCTGGTCGCGAATCATCTTGCCGGGTTTGTTATTACAGCCCGATGGCGTGAAGCCGTCGTCCCAAGGGACCATCGTGATGTGGCTCGGTGGCGCAAGAGACGACGAGCTCTTTTCGAGAGCCGCGCCATCGTTAATAGCGGGATCAGAAAGCGCGGCAGAGCTACTGCTGGTCCTGGCGGCTGGCAGGCGATCGTGATGCACGAGCCATTGCGGCAGCATGTCGCGCGGCGTCGTCATGGTTGGCAGTGGCGTTCAGAGCGAGCGGATGAGAATGAGATGCTCTGCGCTGCGACTCGTCGTCGTTGGTATTGATGTCCAGCCTGCCGCACGTCTATTGAACCGAGAAAGGGTCTTGTATTCGTATGCTTTTCTTATAGGAATCTCTCTCTATAAGAGTTGATGTGACTATGAGTGTATTTCAGCCAATCAGAATAAAAGTTGATATAGGAGAGGTCGCCGATTTGACAATACTGGAAATTTTATTTGTTATAAAAAGGTTTATAAAACGAGATCTATAGATGTAGAGCTCATCTCATATACATTTTTTGTAATGCGTGAATACCTGTTTATAATCTTACCTTTGGATGAAAAGGTATGAAATTATTTCGTCATCGCTGAGAAATGTTGGCTGGTAACTCATCCTGAAAGTACAGTGATGCGCTCGCTTGCTTCATGTCTTTGCGACTGAGAAGCAAAGGACGAGCCACTTAATATCGCGCAGCTGGTCCAGCAGAAATTAGGATCGAGCAGTGTAAAAGTGTTCTACAAAGTGTATCCCTGCACGCAGTACAGTACAGCACAGCACAGTACCGCACGGACCTTCTCCGAAAAGAATGGGAGAAAAGATTCAGTTACGCGTTAGCGCACAGACACGACACATCCCATCGAACGGACTTGCACTTGTCGCCATTTGGGAGAATTAATATCTCCAGACTCTTGTACCTCGGTTCCTATATTACCAGTCGCTCTCCGACCATTCATTCCACTGCTACGGCTTCTTCTCCATCTTGTTCCTCTTCAGCGCCTTTCTCTGCTTTTGTGACCTCAACGCCATCAGTCACATCACCTTTGCTCTCCAGTGGATCATCAACCGGCGTCGACATCGCGTTGACGGCTTCCACCTGTTGTAGCTGCTTAGCCTTAGCCTCGACCTCGTTTCCGACCACTTGGGCGTCTGATGCCATCACTGCCGGCGACACTGCTGCTCTCAGGCTCAGGCTACTTTCTTGTTCTTCGTCTTCTTCATTAACAGGATAGCCTACTGTCAGAGCCAGTGGCACTGCTGCTGCGGGTGATGTTATCGGAGCCTGGATGGCGTCGGTGAAGATGCTCGAGATCGTCTGTAGGTGCTGCACGAGGCGGTCCATCTTGGCGACGTTGCGCGTCGTCGTGTCCACCTGCTCCTGCAAGCTCGCGAGCACTTTTTTGAGCCGCGCGACCTCCTCGAGCAACTCACATCGGTGGCTGCGCCGCAAGTTCACGACTGTGAGCCGATCCAGCAGCAGGCGGCGCGCGCGGTGCGCGTGGCGGATCATCTTGTGCACGTCCGCCGGTTCGCTCTCCACCACTTGCTCTGCCTCTGGTGCGTACGCGTAGGTCGCCTGTCTCCTCACCGCGGGCTCGATCGCCGTTACCGTCATCGTCATCGTCGCCGTCATCGCGGCCGTGGGCGACCGAAGAGAAACCACTGGACCTGCTGGCGTAGCGCGCTCTAAGCCGCTTGTCATCATCCACATCTGGTGCTGCTGCTGACGGAAGTGTCTCGGCAGCGTCTCCAGGAAGCGCCCGGTCGCTGCGTGTGCACGCACAATGGGCGCCGCAAGTCGCGCCGTGTTGACCGCGGCCGTACTCCTTGCGGTGGTCGTGGTTGTTGGGGGTGGTGCGACGGCCATCGCCTGGCGACCGCGCTTGCGGCGGTTGTCATACAGCATCGTAACAAGAGGGGGCGATGACGTCACGTGCTGAGTTAGCGGTAGCGAACGGAAGGGGGGAGGAATGGAGGGAGGACCTGGGAGGGAAGGCTCGGGGTGTGCGTGCGAAATACTGCAATGACCGAGTGAATGAGCGGGGTCAGCAGCCTAGTTTGCGTGGGTGCGCTGCGCTGCGCTGCGCTTGCGACCGGCCACTCACTCCCATCATTCGGCAGCAGAAGAAGGCCGCCTATATTATTAGCCGGCTGGTATTTTGTTCTTTGTTTGGGACGAGCTGTTCGCTGTGAGAGGTAGCGTTATAGCGAGGCGGAGAGAGGAGATATTTTGGTCGGTCGTGTAAACTAGTGAAAAAAGCTTGGGTAAAGTAGGGACACCGGATGATGAAGGTCGGTCGGATGATTTGAAGCAGTGGTAGTCAGTATCGACAGGCTAGAAACCGACGCGATACGAACGTTTGTTGAACAGGCGCTCCAGGCAAAAAGACACGCGCACGCGCATCGAGGGCGTGTTTTTGCAGCAAGCACTCTTTGTAATAGCTTGTTTCATTTCGAGAGGTAGCGGCAAGAATTGTGAAAGCTTCATTATACGCTGATTTGGCTAAGAAGGGTAGGACTTGAATAAAGAGGGTGGTAAAGACACTGGGCCACTGCAGGTTCGTACTCTTCTTTCGTGCTCCGCGCCCTGCTCACAAAAGAGGCGGATTTGCATAACTGCAATCGCATTTGCCCGCAACACCCAATTTGGTTGACTTGCCATTCTTCCTTGGTGGCGGCGTTGTTTTTTGTGCGCAAGCCTTTGCTGTTCGCAACTATCTCGTCAAAGGCGCAAGCGCACGCAAGCCTAGCAACAAGTCTCGTGCACATGGCTACAAATACAGAGCACACAAGCAACCATCAAACACGTTGCTGTCTTACTTCTTGGTGCGAGAGACCAGGTTCGTGCGCGAACTGATCTGTTCAGTGGCTGGTGTAAACAGCAAGCAAGCAACCGTCGTGGGCCAAAACCAAAACCGAACTGCAACCGGCGTATCTTAGAAAGCGCTAAAGTTGTACAATGCGAAATGTTGACCACGCCATGCTCTGGAAGAGTGACATCGCTCAAAGCGAACAGGATCGCGGAGCTTTTGAGCAAAATCACTTGAAATCTGAACCAAGCGGCGTGTCAACATGTCGCATCCACCCGTTTAGATGGGGAGAGTGAAACACGAGGTGCATGATGTCAGCGCTTCGCACTCTCATCGTGCTCGGGGAAAAAGAAATTAAGATCGAGCGCGTGAATGCTCACTCCATTCAGAAAAGTCCGGTCGCTGGGCTCGGCTCTGCTGATCACGAAGGCGTCGCCGGACTTCCAACCTCGTGTCTATGCTCCCTACGTTTCTTCCCTGTTTGATTTGTTCCTGTTCGGAGTCCTTTTTGCCAATCAGCGCTTGCTATTTGCAGCCCTAACCATTGTTGAGCTGACATTCTCAATCGCTAAAAAAAACACTTCCAGATTGAAGGTCTTCTCGGTTTGGAAAGGAGCCGAGTACCAGTACGAGCAAAGCGGAGTCCATGATCCAAGACCCAGTTTTGTTCATAACATCACAGCCCATAATGGCTGATGGGGCACCAGCAGCACTTCAGTGTTCATCACGCGTCTTTGATGTGCCGTGGAGAGGTATTTTCTGTTGTTTGTCAGTCAAGGCCACGACACTTGACCTGGCGTCAAGTGGACGATCCACGCTCGTCCTTGCGCAAAACAATCTTCAATCCGGGAGCCAATATTCAGTTTATTAGTTTATTTGAACTGCGAGTAACTATTCTGGCATTCACAGTCTATCTTTCTCAAGTGGCGTAAAACGCAGCGCGGAGGTTGGCAAGGACGGCGTGGGCTTGTGCTATCATCGTTGGCTACTAATTCTGGAAATGGTGATGAAGCGATGGGCTTCGAGGTCCCACCGTACCAACTTTCTACACTTTTAGTGGGGGATATTACAGTAGATGCCCCAAACGACTGATGCAAGTATGCCACAAGATAGAGACGCCAGAACTATCTATGCTGTTCAGCAACAGTACGATGTACAGGGGAGCGCGCAAGTAAGCCACGCCTAATTTTTATTAGCTCAAAGGGAGCATGGAAGATGAAGATGGCACAAAGGTAGCTTATAGTCATTTTGTATTGCTTTGAGCAGCCTCACAAACGACCGCTAGTATACATAAATAGTTTGCATGAGGCTATATTATAAATTGTAGACCGCACTCAATCCAAATTCTGTTCAAATCATGGTTCAGAAGAAATCACTCGAGGTAATAATGATTTTGCAATTTACTATCATGCACACAAGTATTTTACCCTTTGCTTCGCTCAAGACTCATTAGAATCTAAACTGACTCATTGTAAGTATGTATGCAGCAAATCATCTAGAAAGGTACAATATGACCCCCAGTTTATAACCTTATGTGCATAACAGTATCCACCACTGCTTTATCAGGTAGAGAACAGCAGAAAGCAAGCACGCAGCCACCAAGCACGCGAGCTCATGCGGCGCAACAGCTATCCACGTGACGCGTCCCATGGCGGCCGTGGCCCGCCGCAGACGATGCTGCTATCTCATCCACCGAACCAGTACCAGCCGCCGCAGCAGGAGTCGTCATTATCGCGTCCCCACATCGAGTCCAGCGACGCCAGCAGCACCGCCAGCAGCAGCGAGAAGCTCCGCTTCTTCGGTGCGTCGCTCGACAAGCTGCCACCGCACACGACATTCGCGTCGGCGCAGTTCCCCAGCACAGTGTCGTCCATGTCTGCCTACTTGTTCTCCTATCGCAGTCGCGGCGCCCCGGGCAGCGTCTCCCTTTGCAGCATCCGTGACGCCGAGCAGGGTATCTACGAGTACCTAGCCGAAAAGCACGAGCCATTACCTATTGTCGCTTATGCCATCACCCCCAAGCCGGTTAGGCCATTCTCGGTACCGGTGCGCATCAGTGGCTGGCTCTGGCGCAAGGAGGGACTCTTCCGCAAGTTCCGGCGGCGGTTCTGCGTGTTTGTGGCTGAGAGTGCAACACTGCAGATCTTCGCGAGCGACGATATGGCAAGCGGACAAGGCAAGTTACTCAGCCGCTTTGTGCTCACGCAGGTGACACTCGCGGACAGGACGAAGCGTGAGTTTAGAGTCCAGGGCTACGTGCAGGAGCGCGAGCTGCACAAGCGGCAGTCGGACTCGATGGCGCGGCGCAAGTCGAGTCTCCCAAGAGCGCTGCCGGGCGATAGACAGCGTTTTTATCTGCCGGAAGAAGAAACACTGCGCGCCGTGGGCGACAAGTCGCTGGCCGTCTGGGCGCACTGCTTTCGGAACCACATGAAGAGCGCGGGGCGGTTAAAGAGACTGCGACGCGCCATGGGTCTGGCGCAGCTAACTGAGAACGGTCATGGAGATAATGAGGATAACGATGAGGATGAGAGCGATGGTGATGACGAGGATGCGGGCACGGACGATGAGATCAACCCCGACTTCCTATTCGAAGAGCCCGAGCGCCGGCGGCAGCGACGCAAGAAGAGTCGAACTGGCCATCATCACGGCTCGCAGTACACTAGGGGCAACAACAACAGTGAAGATGAAGACAACGATAACCGATTTGAAGATGGCTTGGAAGCTGAGGGCGAGGATGACGATGGCGACCAGATCCTCTTCGATCAGGAAAGCGGCGATGGCCTCCGCATTACAGCTTCATACCAGGCGCTTCCGTCCACAACGTTCTTTGAAGGCCACGAGAAGAGCGAGAACGCTGACCTGTACAATGGGAACGAACCGCACTTTGCCGACAGCCAGGGCTCGTCTCGTAGCGGTGGTGGGGGCCCAGAGCGGTTAAAGCGATCAAAGAAGGCGAGCGTGTCCCAGGCCTCGTCATCGTCAGTGTTATCATCGGCGTTCGCTTCAGGGTCCTCGTCAACTTCGTCGGCGCCGAGCTCGATCTGGGAAGACGAAGAGCTGCTGTCGTACCGTGTGGACTTTGACGCGATCCACAAGCAGCAGCAGCTCTCTGTGGGCGCGTTCGGGGAAGTGTGGCTCGCCAAGTACCGCTCGTCGCAGAGCGTGATCGTAAAGCATCTCAAGGGCGATGGCGCCAGCCACACGAGGAGCGACATTCAGCAGTTCCTGAAGGAGATCAAGACGGTCTGCAAGCTCAAGCACAAGCGCATCGTGGCGTTTCTGGGCGTGGCGTGGACCATGGAGCGCGACGTGCAGCTCATGCTCGAGTTCGTGCCCGGCGGCGACCTGCGCGCGCACCTGGACCACGTCAAGCGTAATAGCAACAACGAGCAGGGCTTTCGAGGTCAGTGGGCCTGGACAGCGCACCAGTGGCGCATCGCGATCGACGTCATTGAGGCGATCGTGTATCTGCACTCACTGAGCCCAACGTTGCTTCATTGCGACATCAAGTCTCACAACGTGCTCCTGGGCGAGGACTTGAGAGCGAAGCTCACGGACTTCGGGATCTCTCAGTATTTAGAGTCCGAGACTAGCATTGCAGATACGAGTCCAGACCAAGCGGGCAATGAAAGCCTGGCTTTGAAGTGGAGCGGACTGGGGACCGGCCGCTGGATGGCGCCCGAGATTCTATCAGGCGCGACTGGCTACTCGATGGCGAGCGACGTATATGCATTTGGCGTTGTGCTCTCGGAGATCGACACGTGCGAGATGCCGTTCCACGAGCGCATTGTGGACGGTGCCAGTGGCCGAGTCGTCATGAGTGAAGATATCCTAGTGCATCAGATCATGCGCCAGGGCTGGCGGCCGATGTTCGGCGCCCAGTGCCCCGACCTCGTGCGGGAGCTGGCGCTGCAGTGCCTCGCGGCTGATCCCACGGAACGCCCGACGTCGCTTGAGGTCGCGTACCGACTGCGCAAGGCAGCGAGCGAGAGAGAGAATGCCGAAGATCTCCTGTCGCAGATGACCGACGTGAGAGCAGCAGCTTAGGTAGGTTCAGGAACTTGCTAGGTCAGTTTGGCTTCTTATGAGATAGAAGTTTTAAGTACTTGTACAGTAATTCAATTCGTGGGAGTGGCCGATAGGGCTCGTAACGGTTAAACATGTCAGTTGTGCGAGGGTGCTCTGAGCTTTTTTAATCTACAGATAAGCAGTGCCGCAAGAGACACAAGCACTATCCTGCTTCTGGATGGCCTGCAGCTCTCTCTCTGCTGTGCACCCGTGTGGTACTCCATCACCGAAGGGACATTCTTGTCCTCTGTCACTTGTCCTTTGCGGAACTACTGCAAACATCATCAAGGTGCATAGCTTTGTTTCGGTGTTCCCATTACGAGAGGATCTATCCGTCAACACCTTGGTCACTCCCACCTGGATGCCAGATATGTAGTGTGCGATCATTGGACTTTGGTACAATGGCGACTGCACCTTGCTGGGTTTGTTTGCACGAGCTCGAGTCTTCTACACTCGCATTCGGTTGCCAAGGCGTTGCAACCTTATCAAAGAAGCCCCGAATCAGACCAACGAACCACAAACAAATGGGCGGAGACATCCGTGAGAGTTCCGTGAGGGAGAGCTCCGGAGGCACAAGAAACTCCCCGGTTTTAGCTCCGAGGTTGACTATATATACGCCAAGCCTATTTGCGCTCGGGATAAGACGCAAACACAGCCATCGTATCATCAACGCAGCCGTCATCAGTGAAGAAAGGATACGCGGCTTTTTTTGCAGTCCCAAGACAGTTCCGCGTCGTGGCTCAGTCTCAGGTAAAGACCCGTTCCAACAGCTCACTCCATCAGTTTTGTTGGTGGAAGACAAGTAAAACCTGACCAGCATCCAAGTCCAGGCATCCCAGGCTCAGCAAGCATGAGCTCCAAGCTGTGGATCATCGCCGTCGCAGCGGCTCTCGGCTGCCTCCAAGCGCTGTCCTCGTCCTTCGTGTCGGCCACGATTTTCGGAGAGTGGCACCCTGTCGGGACACAGGGCGGTTTCCAAGTGTGCACGAACGCCAGCAAATGCGGAGACAACACTCTCGGGTTCTCGCTGCTCAGGATCGACGAATTTTCTGCCGACCAGAGCAGCATCCCGCACGCGGTCAGCGGCCTGAACAACACGCAGGTGTTCCTCTTTGGCGACAACTCCCCGAGCAACTGGGGGGACGGCAACACTTTCGTGACCAAACGATTGTCGGCCGCGGTCCCAAACAACGGCATAGACGTCCCGTACGCGCTGCCCGCAATGAGTGGTGACCCCATCTTCGTGTGTGAGGTCACGCAGCTCGTGAGTGGCGAGCGTGCTTCCTTTGGTTCGACCGCTCATTTCTATGACGCGCCGTTCACCCGCGGAGCATTGCAAGTCGACTTCGACGTCAACCATTGGGCATTCGCAAACTTAGCCGACTCACTCAACATGTCCATACTCATCACGCTAAATGAGAACGCGCAGATGACGGGCCAGATGATCTCGTCAGCGCTGTACTCACCCAAGATCATGCGCTACAACCTGACCAAGACCGTATACCTGGATCTGCCGCTCGTCGCGCTCGACGAGTATGGTACGGAAGTCAGCGCGCGGGTCGACCTGATCGGCACCGACGGAATCTACTACCTCCACGTGGGGATGCCAGCGAGATTGCGACTCAGATACACGTTCCTGATTAGTGGCGGCGGCAACATCGCCATCCCAGCGCCGATGCCTACGTCAATCGGCACCAACACACCCACCAACGGTACCAATACCAACACGACGTTTCCGCCTACAACACTCCCGACCACTGCGTCACAGTCCAAGGCCAACGCGTTCCCCACGACGCTCAACACCCTACCGGGCGGCTTCGAGTTCTGCGTCGCGCCCAACTGCAACATTTTTGACGGCTCCTTCAGTCTCACGCTCGACCGCATGAGCAGCGACACCTTTCTCAACCGCAACGACAGTAATCTCACGTTTGGCTCCGTGACCACAGACTTCAGCTCTTCCATCAAGGAGCTCGTGTTTGAAACACTCAATAACCGCTCCAATACCAGCTCCATCGGCAACAATAGCTCCAGCGACTTCCAGGCGCTGCTCCTCTCGGTGCCTATCGAGGGTGGCCTTGCGACGCGGTTAGCCATGGCCGAGTTCAACGACAGGAACGACTCCGACGTGGCCTACTTGGGACTGCTCCTGGAGCACTTGGCCGCACCTGGTGTGATCGACGAAGCCTACGAGAGTGGTACCATCATGGCCAAAGGCGCCGTGAAGATGTCGCTCCTCGTTTCCCTACCTGGGTTTGACTCTGCGGGCATGCCCAGCAACAGCATGACGAACCTAGCAATCTCGTTCTTCATCTCAGCGTTCCAGTACGGGAAGATGGTCACAAACGTCACCGTCGATCGGAAAGCGTACCATTCCACACGTGTGATCCTCGGCGATGACATGTACCTCGAGTTCCCGTATTACACCATGGTGGACGACTACTCGTACCCGATAGAGGTGAACGCCGAGCTGCACACGTCGGGCGAGTCCCAGGGGCTCATCCAGCTCTCGCTTCTCGTTAGGAGCACCATCGCGTACTCGTTTGGCTGCGAAGCCATGATCTCGTCCGCCACGGTGGACAACGGCACGTCGAGAGCCACTGAGTGGTCGCCACGGCTACCGCCCACGAAGGTAAACAACCGCGACATCAAGGCACAGATCCTCACGCTCTCGCACGGCGAGTTCGGGCTCTGCTTCAACACGTCGAGCTGCGACTCCTCGTCGGTCAAGATGGGCTTCTCGGGACTCGGAGTCATGAGCTCCACTAGCGGCGGTGGGGTCGTCACTACCGAGTTCAACAAGTTTCGCAACGCTGCGGGCTTTCAGTTCCGCGAACCGGAGCTCGTAGTTGAGGGAGACGTGACCAAGTGGAGCACGGGTTTTAGTGCCTTCGTGCCGCAAAGCCCCACGCTGCCGCCATTCCCCTACGATGCGAGTCTTGTGAGCACGACGACATACCCGGCGTTCTCGGTCCAAGTGGACCAGTTCCTCACCCACGGTCAGGCCCTGAACGGCAACCAGAAGATCAAAGTTCCCCGTGGCGCACTCAAGTTCGCTATCAACATCACCAAGTGGACCTTCGCGTCCGTCACTGATACCCTCGTGCTCAACATTACGCTCAGTGATGTGATTGGCAATGGTGGCAGCAACAACACTGGTGGCGTCCCTGGAGCTCTGGGCTTCAACCAGACCGTGGACAACACCAAGCACACATCGCGCACGCTCTTTGACGCCGCGACGCTAGTCGAGTTCCCACTGCTCGCAGTGGTGGACGGCCAGATGAAGGCCGTGGGCGTGACCCCGAGCTTCGACGCGAGCAACGGCCTCACGTTCACACTCGTGTTCCCGTACTTCGCCCACACGCTGTATTACGACCCCGTGCTCTCGTCCTTGGCGCTCGAAGCCGACCAGGCGCGCGACGAGTCCAACAAAACCCTGGTGGACGTGAACCTGCGCAGCCACGGCCCCAAGTCAACCAAGAGCGACACCATCGCCATCATCTTGCTCGTGTTCCTGGTGTTCGTGCTCATCGTGAGCGCCACACGCTGCATGAAGCGGGTCTCGATCAACCTCGACTTCAGCAAGCTTGTCGTCTAATAGCTTCAGCGCTGAAAGAGCAGCAATGTTAGCAGCATGATCTTCTCCATTTATTTATCACAGTTCATCCATTACCTTTCGTCATGCTCTCGAGGTTCTGCAGCTGACCCTGACTCTAGAGCTCTTCACCCCTTGACAGTCTTGACCTGAGCTATCCACTGAAGCAGAGATGTTTCCCCTTGAGGCACCCCTTCGTTCGGAGAGCTCTCGCTTGTAGCTTTCAGTACACGTTTCACTATCGTTCTCTTTCGCTGGCGCCTGTCGTTGACTACTAGTGACCATGGCTGTGTCCGTGTCCGTGTCCGTGCGAGTGTTCGTGTCGAGCGCCCTCATCATCATGGCTAATGTCAGTGTGCACATCGCAGGATTGGTCTTCGAACACGGTCAAGGGCGACTGCTGCGACGTCGACAACTCAATGATAATGTCCTTCACGCGTGGGACTTCGCGTCGAATCACAGCCTTTGCTCGCTCCTTCCACGCACACGCGTGCTCAAAGCTCAGCGTGCTGTTCATGACCAGCGTCAGGTCGACGTGCACATTCCGTCCTATCCGTCGGCTGCGAAGCTGGTGCACTGTGAGGATGTCACCGTTGCTTTGACTGACGACCTCCTGCACAGCGTGGTCAAGGCTCTGGACAATCTTTTCGGGTAGCTGGGCGTCACAGAGCTCTTTCATCGCACTGAAGCCGATCTCGCCGCCCATTTTCAGGATGATACCACCGACCAGCATCCCCGCGAGCGGATCAAACATGGGGAGTCCCGCGAGACTGAGGCCAATGCCCGCCATCGCCACGACGCTGGTGACGGCGTCGCTGCGGTGGTGCCATGCATTTGCGATCAACACGCTCGAGTTGATCTTCTTGCCGATCTTGATCGTCGCGCGATACAGACCTTCCTTCGCGGCGACAGAGACTGCAGCAATGCCCAGCGCTCCTGGATGGATCATAAACTTGTTACTGATCTCGTGGGAATGGTGAAAGAAGCCCTCGTGCTCAGGAGATGTGATGGCCTTGATCGACTCGATCACCTCTGGTTCGAGCGAGAATGCAGCGAGCTGAGTCTCCATCGAAACAGCCGGCTGTATCAGCACCATGAGCGTGTCGAACGAATGGTTGATAATACCCAGCGATCCTCCGACGAGCAGCAGTGACACGGATAGAGCGCCGATGGTCTCGTATTTCCCGTACCCGTACGGCTGGAACTGATCAGGCGGTCGAGAGCAGTACTTCAACGCAACCAATGTGATGCCATCGCTCACCAGGTCGCTCATCGAGTGCACCGCGTCCGCTAACAGCCCTGCCGAATTGAATGCGACGCCTGCGACTCCCTTCACGCCACTGAGCACGACGTTAATGTAGATCCCAGTCCATGTGATTTTGTCCGCAGCCTTCACATCCGCTTCGTTCAGCTTCTTGCGCATCGCCTCGGTTTCCTCATCGTCGTCATTGTGGTCGCTAAAGCCGAGGATCCCATGGCTGTGACCGTGACCCTCGGCGCTATGCGAGTGGCCAAAGTGGAAGCGCTTTTGCTGCACACTCCATGATCTCGTCGAAGGATACGTCGCTCGTGCTGGAGACGCACTAAATCCATTCAAGCCACTGAGTAAGGGGTGATTCTGCTGCTGGAGGTGTTGAGAGAGCCCAAACAACAACGAGCGCTGCAGCGACGAGCAGAGAGGATGATACGCGCGGGTAGAGAGCATAGTGCTGCTGCCACCATTCGAAGACCGGGACCGTGCACTCTGCAACAGCACGCGTCGATACAGCGGTGTTCTACTCATTCGTTCACAGACAAAGCCACACATATGAGAAAGGGAGAGAAAGCCACAAGCATTGCTACGGGGAGACAACGTACGCTGCGACGCCCATCGTGCACGCTTGTGTGCGGGTGTGAGAGTGCCTTGTACGAAGATCTGTGTGCGGTTGACACGCAGACGCAGACGGCGGTCTCTTGGGTTGCAGCGCGCGTAACGGAGGGAGTGAGAAGCGCGTGTGGCGCTTGTTTTGCTTGCTTTCCTTTTCGCCGAGTGACTTGCTTGACTGCACATTGCTTTCCCTTTGCTGGACTTCAATTTGCTGTTTGCTGAACGTATTCTCTGTATTGATATACCATTTTAGGAAGAATATAATGATTTGAGCAGTGAGCGTGCTAAGTAACGACACTAATGCGTTGTTTTATATATTAAATATAACATTTCATGAATGAAATGTTAGCTGAGAAAAACGAGAGACCGGAAGCGCGCACCTGACGGATTGCACAGTCACATCCGACAACACAAATTTGATTGTGCGCTGAAATTTGAAGCTGAATGAGCTTTTGTATGCAAAAACAGCTAGAAGAGGTTTTAGATTTCGATGCTGAGGTTGCATAGCTAGAGTCTACCTGTCCGTTCGAGGCAAGCTGACCAAAGTTTGCTTTTCGATTGTTTCATACAACCATGAAGACAACAATCGCTCACAGTATTTTAGGGATTGTCAACATTCCCAAGGACCTAAACGAGGGACAAGGGGGGAGGGAGATCGGGAAAGTGCAAAGAGCTCACGAGCGCAACGAAGAGCGCATTCCTCCACGTGTGGATCGATCAATCGATCAACCAATCGCTCGCTCGCGCACTCAATCGCCTACGAGCGCTGCTGATTCGCCGCGATGGTGCTCTCGGCAGTCTTCATCACGGACCTCAAGGGCAAGGTCATCATCTCGCGCAACTACCGCGGCGACATCCCCATGTCGGCGTCTGCCAAGTTCACGCACTACGTGCAGGAGCGCGACGACTCAGAGCAGCGCCCCGTGTTCACTGAAGACGGCTACACGTTCGTGTACCTCAAGGTGAGGAAATCAAGCGCGCGTTATGTGACGGTGTATGTGCGATGGCGTGTACTCACTTCGTTTCTATGCTGTGTGCATATGTCGTCTTCTGCAGCACAACAACCTCTACCTCATGACGGTGACGAAAGTGAACTCGAACGTAGCGCTCATGCTCATGTACCTGACGCGCATCTGCCAGGTCTGTTGGTGTGTCCCTTTACTGCCTACATTTATGGGGGCGTAACGCCATGCTCATTGCTGTCCTTATACTGCTTGACAGGTCTTCCAAGATTACTTTGGCGAGCTGGAGGAGGAGAGCATTCGCGATAACTTTGTGATCATCTTCGAGCTGCTGGACGAAACGATCGACCACGGGTACCCGCAGACGACGGAGGCGCGCATCCTGCGCGAGTACATCACACAGACGGGGCACCGCATGGAGGCGGCGCCGCGGCCGCCCACAGCACTCACGAACGCGGTCTCGTGGCGTAGCGAGGGGATCAAGCACAAGAAGAACGAGATCTTCCTGGACGTGGTCGAGAAGCTCAATCTGCTTGTGTCGAGCAACGGCACGGTGCTGCACTCGGAGATCATCGGCGCTGTGAAGATGCGCTCGAACCTGTCGGGCATGCCGGAGCTCAAGCTGGGCCTGAACGACAAGGCGCTGTTCGAGGCCACAGGCCGATCGCAGTCCAAGGGCAAGGCCGTGGAGATGGAGGACATCAAGTTCCACCAGTGTGTGCGACTCGCGCGCTTCGAGACGGACCGCACGATCTCGTTCATCCCGCCCGACGGCGAGTTTGACCTCATGACGTATCGCCTGTCGACGCACGTCAAGCCACTGATCTGGGTCGAGGCGGTCGTGGAGCCGCACTCGCGCAGCCGCATCGAGTACATGGTCAAGGCTAAGAGTCAGTTCAAGCCACGTTCGACGGCCAACAACGTGGAGATTGTGATCCCCGTGCCGCCCGACGTGGACTCACCGAGCTTCAAGGCGAGCGTGGGCACGGTCACGTACGTGCCGGACCGCGACGCGATTGTCTGGACCATCAAGCAGTTCAACGGCTCGCGCGAGTACCTTATGCGCGCGCACTTTGGGCTCCCGTCCGTGAACAACGAGGAAGTCGAGGACTGGAAGGCACCCATTCAAGTCAAGTTCGAGATCCCGTATTTTACGGTCTCGGGCATCCAGGTGCGCTACCTCAAGATCATCGAGAAGAGCGGCTACCAAGCGCTCCCGTGGGTGCGCTACATCACACAGAATGGCGACTACCAGCTGCGAATGTCGTAGAGCTACGCTAAAGAGCTCCGAATGTTGAAGAGCTGCAACAATTTAGGACTGTAGACATCCTTCTCCTCAATGTGTGCAAGAACGAGTGGACCAACAACACAAACACAAATGAATGTATATGCCCCCTGTTCGTAGCCTATTGATTGCTCTCTGTATAGCTAGCTACCCTCTCTTCTATGCAAACCCAACTAACGGTGCGCCAGGTTCGTCGACAGCGTGGACATGGCCTTGGCTTTGCCGTCCGGCACCATGAAAAGCACGAGCGGCTTGTCCGCGGACAGGTACGGCTGGTCTACGCGGAAGTAGCCACGGCGCTCGAGCTGCACGATCTCGCCGCGTTTAGCATTGCGCAGCTCGTGGTCGCCGACCGCGACCATCTCGGCGCGCGTCACGGGCGTCAAGTGGTCCTGGAAGTTGTCGCCCTCCTCGAGCTTCGGCTTGTTCATCAAGTGGTCGAACTCCACGAGCGTGATCGGCACGAGATCCGGTACGTCCGCTAGCCACGTCACCTTAAGCTTCGTCTTCTTGAAGTCGCCCGTCGGGTTGTCCAGCGCCTCGACGCTCACGATGTTCCCCTCGGCGTCCTTGTTCACCTTCTTGATGATAATGTTGCCGTGGCGCATAAGCGTCACCTCCTCATCAACAACAAACGCGTTCACGTCGTCGCGCTCGAGGATGAGCTTGTTGGAGAAGCGCATGATCTTGTTGCCCTTGGATGCGTCCTTCGGGTGGCGCGGCACAGGAAGGCCCACCACCTCGGCCTTGACGTTCGTGAGCGTGAGCGGCACCGAGTTGTACTTGTCCAGCGCGTAGTAGCGCGATGACGCTGGGTCGATCACGCGCTTGTTGAGCGTCCAGAACTTGTCCCACTCCATGTCTGTGATACGACGCGACGCGCCCTGACTCAAAATGAACTCGCGCAGCGCCTCAACCTGCACGCCACGGCGCAGCACGCCCTGCACGGTCGGGAAGCGCGGGTCGTTCCAGCCCTCGACGTGGCCGTTGTCCACGAACCACTGCAGCTTGCGTTTCGACAGCACCGAGTAGACGAAGTTCATGCGCGCGAAGCCGTGGATGTGCACCTTGCGTAGCTTAAGCGCCGAGAGCACCCACTGGTACTGGAAGTCGCGATCGTTGTACTCAGTCGTGCGCAGCGCGTGGGTCACGCCCTCCACCGAGTCCACGATCGGGCACGCAAAGTCGTAGGTCGGGTACGCGCAGTACTTGGAGCCTGTGCGGTGGTGCGGGGTCGGATTCGCGCGGAAGAACACCGGGTCGCGCAGCGTCTTGTTCTTCGCCTGCATGTCGATCTTGCCGCGTAGGCAGTAGCCTGCGGCCTCTGGGTCGTTCTTTAGCATCTTCTCAAAGAGCGCGAGCGCGTCCGCCGGGCTCTGGTCGCGCAGCTTCGAGTTGATGCCGTTCATACGCTCCTCACGCATCTGCTCCTGTGGCGTGTTGTCCATGTAGCCGTTACCTTCGCGGATGAGCTGGCGCGCAAACTCGATGATCTTCGGAAAGTGGTCGGACGTGTACGTCACCTCGTCGGCGACAATGTCCAAGCGCTTCAGGTCCCGCAGAATGCTCTGCTCGAACTCCTCCTTCTCCTTCGACGGGTTCGTGTCGTCAAAGCGCACGATGAGCTTACCCTTGTAGTGCTGAGCGTAGTAGTGGTTCAGCATGCACGCCTTGACGTGACCAAT
The DNA here is from genome assembly GCA_023336215.1 of Globisporangium iwayamae. Lineage (NCBI taxonomy): Eukaryota > Oomycota > Peronosporomycetes > Pythiales > Pythiaceae > Globisporangium > Globisporangium iwayamae. Next base: position 18,601 of record JAADWP010000481.1, read on the forward strand.
GTGCAGGTAACCACTCGGCTCGGGCGGGAAACGCGTCACGACTTGGCCTTCCACGGCGCCTTTCAAAGGTGGACAAGAGCCCGTGTTCTTGCCTTTCTGCGACGAGGCGTTCGCACCAGGGGCTGGTTTGCGGTCGCCACCCTTTGGCTTGCTGCCGCTCGACGGGACGGCTGTCACGATCGGCTCGAGCGCCTTCAGCGACTCTTCCGCAGTCGAGAACATGTTCTGCGCAGCCAAGAGGTTCATCCAGCGCGCAACATACGCGTACTTTGACACGTCGGCCTTCGACGCAGTGATGCGAGCCCAAACGCCAATGTCAGCGAGCGAGAGCGCGTAACCGACAAGGAAAGTACGATCCTTCAGCACGACGTTGAGCAGATCCAAGCCACGCGCGGCGCTCGCGGCGTTGCCAGCCTGGAAACGCGTGAGCGCGAAGTCGAGCCACGAGTCGATCTGCGAAGACACGACAGCGTCGTTCTCAAGTCCGTACAGGCCAAGCGAGAGCTTCGTGCGCGCCAGGTAGCGCGCGATCGCGAAGTCGCCCGAGATGACGTTGCCGTCCGCAAACGTCAGCGTCGGCACGATGTTGGTCTCCTTCACATGGTTTACGAAGGTCTTCGCGAGCACGAACTGCGCAACCACATACGACGCGAGTGGGAGCACAGACGACGCCGAAAACACGATCTGACCGTCCTGGTCGACCGAAGGCACCGGAAGCACGCGACCCACTGGTCCCGATGGCACCGCGGCTTCCGTGTTTGGCTTCTTCTTCTTCGGCGAGGCGCTGCGCGAGCGCGTGCCATTCGATGGCTTCTTGCCAGAGCGCGCCTTTGGCGACGATGGCGTTGTTACTGGTGCAGCAGGTGGCGCAACAGCAGCAGCCGCGGCGGCCGGAGCGTCGCCGCTCTTGGCCGCGGACTTTTGCGCCTTCTTGCGTTCCTTGTTCAGCTCCTTCTTCGACTTCTTGGTCGAGTCCTTCGGCTCTTCCGCAGCCGAAGCGGCTTCCTTCTTCTCCTTCTTAGGCTTGGCTGGTGGGCCGAAGTCCTTGCCCGTGACGCTCTTGAACTCGGTCTTGAGTGCCAGCAGGTCGGCGATCGCGGCCGTCAACTGGTCCTTCTTGGCTTCATCCTTGGTGGCCTTGAGCTCGCGGATCTCCTCACCCTTGGCGGCGATGCGCGCCGTCAGCTCCTGTTCCGTCGCCATCACGTCCTCTTCTCGCGTCAGTCGGTCTCCTTGTTTGTGAGGCTTGCGCGGCGAATGCGGTTGTGAGCTGCGGGCAAATGGTGGCGGCCAACCCACTTGACAAGGAAGGATCCAAAAAGGCAAAGCAAGCCTGTAAAGTATGCTCATGACAATCTTTAGGTATATTTTACACATATATTCGAGTTTTATAAGCCCATGATGTTATTTAAATAAATTACAGTAATAACAGTAGGGTATTTATGCGAGCGTACGCCAAGCACGTTATATAACGAGTAATGTTACACGCTAAAAAAGGTGTGTGTAAAAGCGTTTTGTGCGAACCACACGAATATGTTGGCATTTTGCATTGCATTGCATTGCAACAACAGTAACTGTGATACCGATACATACAGCAGTATTTTATTGTGATACCGGTAAAAGAAAACAGTCACAGAATGATGGTCACTACTTCGTCGTTGCCTCAGAAGTGGGCGAGAGTGATGGAGGGAAACACGTTGTGGATCACGTGCTGCCAGATAGTGTGTGTGCTTTCACATGGCTACAACACGTCGAGCAGCAACGGGCACGATGGAATGCAACGATGCAGGCTCGACCCGCTCGCTTTCTTCTTGTTCTTGCAGCAGATTTCAAAGTAGCCGCGCTATCGAGTGCCAGGGTGGCATCGTTGTAAGCGGAGGTGAGCAGTCTACGGCAAGCAATGGCGCGAGACGCTCGTGGTGACAGAGGTAAGAGTGTGGTTTAGCGCATTGTCAACACGATTGCTCGGCTGTGGTTGCCGTGGCGTTCTTGTCGTTTTGTCTCTACAAACAAACTTACAACCTCACTAACACTGTGAACTACTGCTGCTATGTGCTACTGCTAGATGCTGATCTTGCTGAAGTTGAACTGTGTTGAGACTCGCTTTGTGCAGCGCAGGATGTTCACAACGGCCATAAAACCAAGGAACGCCAGCAGAATGATCGCGACTTGGTCATACTTCACTGACTTGGCGTGGTGGTAACATTTATTGGAATCGTGGTAGCGAGGCCAAGGATGGTACTGCCATCGGTAGCGAGTAGTCGTCCGCCCACGCGTGGTTCGGAAACAACAGGTAGACGTCATCGCCGAGGATTACGCGAGACGTCGTTGCTTGGTTGTCAACGATGACGTTGGTGACCATTTGCCGTGCTGGAACACCGAGATGGAGGATGTGATCGTGGGGTAGCTGATGACGTTGGAGCTGTTCAAGAAGATGGCGATCGCCATTTTGACGGGTCCCTTTGACGGTCGTCAGGTATTCAGGCTCTGTGTTCAGCACGCCTAATTCACTCAAATGCTCCAGATCGATCATCGCGTAGATGGCGTCGGCGTTACCTCTGTCGCTGAACCCTGTGTAGTTCAAGCGTGTCGCGTCGCCACCGTCGAAGGAGACGGAGAGAAAGAGCGACTTGAAGGTGCTCAGCCTGGGACCGCCGCTGCTGGAGGTGGGACTGGGCTAACGCTCGAATCAATGGAGTTCGCAGTCAGCGTCTCGAACACGAGGTGCTGTGCGGACGAGCTGAAGTTTGGCTTCACGAAACCGAAGCCGAGCTCGCTGTTTCTGTTGAGGGATGTATTGCTCCCGAGCCGGTCCAGCCCGACGCTAAAAGAGTCGTCGTGGATGTTGCAGTTTGGCGCGACGCAGAACTCGAAGCCTCCTGAAAAGACGTTGAGCCTGACAGGAAGTCTACTTTTGGCGTTGGCGCTTGCTGCTGATCAAGAAGGTGCACCGGATGACCGATTGTACTGGAAGATCCGCTCGGGGGTGTAATTCCCGTTGGTCCCGAGTATATCGACCCACGCATCCACCAGCAGTCCGCTCTCATCGACCGCGATGGACGGGGAGCAAAGTACACTGTCTCCGACAGTTTGTAGTGCTGGATCGTTTCGAGACTAACTTGGATATGATCTCCTGACCCGCATACTGTTCAGTCTCCGCTAATAGGATCGACATCAACAGGTTGAGCAAGCTGAGCGGATACACGAACGTCCAGCCACTGACTTTGGAATCGACTTGCACTACACC
>JAADWP010000482.1:0-21838 GCA_023336215.1 Globisporangium iwayamae
GAGACACCTGGGACCCCCGATGACGTTCCAGACCCGGAGTCTGGTTCAGATTCTGTTCCAGACACAGGTCCCAGTCCAGATCCAACAGACACAGCGCCTGCCTCGCACTCAGCGACTGACCCAGTCGACTTCTTTAACTACACCGACTCTTCGCCGACACACCACGAAGAGATCAATGACGAGCGCGAAGCTGAAATGTCAACCCCAGATCCGTCGGACGGACCGTGCACGTGTCGCTGTCACTGCCCTCGCTCTGGTCATCTTCTTTCCGACGAACATCTCCAAAGCCCAGAACTAGTCGATTCCTCCGTGGAGCTGCTCGATTTTCCTGACAGAATTTGTGAAAACCGCTCAAGTCCTGGTGTGAGGTGCGACCACAACAAGTGCAAGCGTGAACACGTCGGCAGATCGTCCGCAGAGGCTCTCATGCAATACCTCAGCGCGACGACTGACACGCTAGATGTGTGCATGCGGATGATCACGATACACTTGTGTTTTGCTGGCTTAAGTGCGGTTTCCAATTTTCTGGGTGAGTGAATGTCAGAGTAGTATGTACCCAAATATACAATTCAAAAGCCACATAAAAGTACTTTGTATCATTCTGTAATGGGATATCTGTGTCGAATAGTGGCCTATGAGGCTACTATTTGAGCCCATTGTCTGCTCAGCATTTCGCTCACACACAGTCACACAGTCACATACTTTGTTGCAGAGAGAGAGCGAAAAGAGCAACGAAGAAGAAGGAGAAGAAGAGAAGCCACTCGCACAGGACAACCTGATAGAAAAGCGCCATCTCTCCACCGACAAGCGCTCGCTAGCTCACTCCTCCGCCCCCTTCTCCATCACAGCCAGCAGCAGCCATGAACAGCGAGGACGAGGACTACCACTACAGCGACATTGAGGCGGAAGAGAGCGACAACGAGCAGATCGACCAGGAGGACCAGTACCAGTACGAGGATGGCGACGTCGACGTCAGCGATGACGAGTACCAGTACTCGGACGACAATGCGTCCGTGACGTCGGAGCCGTCGTCGTCGTCGCTGTCCACAGCGGCGCACGGCTCGTCGGCAACTGGCGCCGCGAGTCACAAGTCGCGCAGCCCGCACGCCGACGACAGCTCGTCGCGACTGTCGCCTCTTGGGGCGAGTGGGTCGGCGGCGAAGAAGAAGCGCATGAGCCCCGGGAGCACCAACCTGCACCACGGTCAGCGCAAGCAGCAAGAAGAATACCGCGTGATTGACGAGGAAGAGCTCTTCCAGGAGCAGCGCGCATTGATCCACGACGTCGCACAGGTGGTGGAGACCTCTCCGTCACTTTCCGCGATCTTACTGCGCCACTTTGGCTGGAACAAGGAAAAGCTCTACGAAGGGTACTACGCGGACCCGGCGAAGGCGAAGGAGGATGCCGGCGTCGCGCACGCCGACACACCTGCGCCAGCCGTCCCAGAAGGCGCATTGGTGAGTTTTCTCTTTTTCTTGTGGTAGTTGAATCCCGTCTGGCGTTGCCGATAGCGTTACTCATTCGTGCTTTGTTGCTGTGATGGCATTACCAGGTGGATTGCATGATTTGCTGCGACTCGTACCCTGCGAACGAGGCGTTCGGCATGGGCTGCGGCCACCTTTTCTGCCTGGTACGTAAAAAAGATTGCTGCTCTTTATTATATTGCTGTTCTGATTGTCACAGTTGAACTGATGGGAAATTACTTTTGTATGGAATAGGACTGCTGGAAGCCGTACCTGTCACTGAAGATTGGTGAAGGACCGCTCTGTGTGAACACAACGTGTCCAGCTCACGGATGCAAGGAGGTACGGATGGCGCTCGCTCTCGTTCGATTTTGTTTATTCTTTCGTCCAACATTCTCACTAATGTGCGTACTGTCTCTGTTGTTCACCAGGCTGTCAGCGACGACATTTTCAAGCGCCTCACAAGCGCGGAAGACTTCACCAAGTACTCGCGCTACGTGCTGCGCTCGTACGTGGACATCAACAAGTGCGTCAAGTGGTGTCCGTCGCCCGGGTGCAACAAGGCGATCTCTAGTGCTGGCGGCCTGTCGTCTGTGACATGCACGTGCGGTTGCGTGTTCTGCCTGCGCTGCGGTGAAGAGGCCCACTCGCCAGTGTCGTGCGAGCAGCTCGCGTCGTGGCAGGAGAAGTGTAAGAACGAGTCGGAGACGGCAAACTGGATTCTCGCGAACACGAAGAAGTGCCCCAAGTGCTCGGTGCGCATCGAGAAGAATCAGGGCTGCAACCACATGACGTGCCGCAAGTGCACCTACGAGTTCTGCTGGATCTGCATGGAGTCGTGGGTGAAGCACGGGTCGGGCACGGGCGGCTACTATAAGTGCAACCGCTACGACGGCGGCGAGGCTGCGGGCGACACGGATGCGGCGCGCGCCAAGGCGGAGCTGGACCGCTACTTGCACTACTACCAGCGCTTCGCGAACCACTCGGAGGCCGGCAAGTTTGCGCAGCGCATGCGCGAAGGCACCGAGAGCCGCATGATCGAGCTCCAGGCGAGCCACGGTGAGTCGTCGTGGATTGATGTGCAGTTCCTGAACGCCGCAACAGAGCAGCTCATCGAGTGTCGACGCGTGCTCAAGTACACGTACGTGTTCGGGTTCTACTTGCCCGCCGGCAAGGAGAAGAACCTGTTCGAGTACCTGCAGGAGAATCTGGAGAAGAATGCCGAGCACCTCACGGGTCTTTCGGAGGCGCCGCTGGACAAGATGAACCGCTCGGAGATCATCAACTACACGCGCGTGACGGAGACGTTCCTACGCAACTTGCTTACGGGCGTCGAAGACGGTTTGACGTCGAGCGGCTCGCTGTAACCAGCTAGCTTGCAAGGTTGGGAGTCGATCGGCTTTCTCTCGGACTCCCACGCTTCTCCACCGCTCTCCATTTTTCCGCACGCGAAGGTCCCAGTCTCCAGTCTCTATCTAGTGTGTGCTAAGGCATGAAACATGAACGAGTGATTGGATGGGGAGCGCTCTTTTCTCTATAGTTTCTAGGTAGCAGTCCGGTGCAAGTCGAGCGAACAAAGTGAATCCTTCCGATACAAGAAGACGAAGGAGAAACAAGAAACAAACCGCTTTCCCCATAATGTATGAACGAATTTTCAACTTGTGTGTGGTGGTGGTCGGTCTTCTTGTGATGAATGGATGGATGGATAGATAGAGTACTTGTATTTATATGGGCGGCTGCGCTGCGTCAGGGCGCTAAAGTAATTCGTTGGGCTTCTCCTTCTGGTTGACTATATAGTAGCTAGTCTTCGTTGCGCAGCACGCGCGAGGCCGCCGTGATTGCCTTGCGCGCCGCCGGGTCCTTGATGCCCAGGAAGTTCAGATCCTCCTTCTCGATCCCAGTCTGCAATACAAACCATTAGTAGCCAAAACGGTTAGCAGATCTCATCAACACTGTGACAGAGAGCACTAAATAAATCACGTACCTCGCGGATGAAGTCGACGGACGCGTAGCCTTTTGCCTTGAAGATCGCAGTGTAGCGCTGAAAGCCGATGACCTGGAGCCACTGGAAGACTTCATCGGCTTCGTCCTCCGGTTCAGCCATGGAGCTCGAATCGCCACCACCGCCAATGTCATGTTCTTGTTGCTGTTCCTTATTATCTGCTGCTGCTGTTGTCGTCTCGACGGCTGACTCGGGGCATCTCGTCTCCGGCTGCTTTCCAGAGAGCGGAGGCTTTGGAACCTGTGCGCTTGCGCTGCTGCGGCTGCTTCTGTCGTTGTTCTTGCCTGGTTTGAGCTTCCTCTCGCAACCTTTGTCCACCGTTGTACCATCGGTTGACAATGTCGATGCAACACTGTTGGCGTAGTCGACCGCCTGGTTGATGAGCGCCATCCATGTCTCGAGCTCGTTCCGAGACTGTGCCTGCAGCTCACGCTTGATCTTCCAGTTACCGTTGATGACGTTGAAGCAGAGCTCAGGCATCTCCATGGTCTTCCAGATGCGGCAGTCGCGCAGCGCGAGCGTCGAGAGCGTCGACGCGCTGCCGTTGCCGTTGCCGTTGCCGTTGCCGCTGCTCGCCATCGAACAGGTCGAGTCGTTGCGATTCTTGTTATCCCCTGTTGGTGCTGGTGCTGGTGCTGACGACACAGGCACGTCATCGCTGGAGTGGAGCTGGTCGCCGTCCAAGATGAACCACTTCGAGGCCCAGGCACGTGTGCCTCTCCGATTCCTCTTGAGGATGACGCCCGCGTGGTACGGAGGACGGGGTGTAGGCTGCTGGAGCAACTCGTCGGGACGGAACTCCAGGTCTTCCTCCAGTTCCCCATTGAGAATCAGGTCGATCTGTGCTTGGTCTTCAGCAGAGCTGCTGCTATTGTATGGGAAACTTACGTTTTCAGACGAGAAAAAGAGACCGCTGTGGCTATCGGCCTCGTCGGACTCGAGATCCACGGTGTCGTCACGACCACGGCCACAGTCATCCCCTTGCGAGTCGACATCATCATCTTCTTCGTCGTCGTCTTCGTCGTCATCATCATCACTGTAGTTGTCGTCGTCATCCTCCTGGGGCTCGCACTCGTTCACGTCCGCCTTGACCATGGGCGTAAAGGGCCGGAGCTCCACCACAGGAGCTGTATCTCCACTCTTGTCCGCATTGTCAATGAGCTGCTTGTGAGCCAGCAGGTCCTTCAGTGCGCTCACAATGGTATCCGCACTCGGGCGCTCGGACGGCTCAAAGGACACGCACTGCTCCGCCAAGTGCGCGAACGCCGGTGGACAGGACTCGGGCAGTGCGGCGTGGAACTCGGGTGTGCAGACGCGGAACTTGTGCTGCGGCAGGCGCATGAGGAAGCCGTCTTGGTTGGCCACGCGACAGCAGAGCAGCTCCATGAGCACGACGCCGAAGCTGAACACGTCGACACTCTCGTTGTAATCCTCGTCCAGGAACATCTCGGGCGCCATGTACGCGTCCGTGCCGCAGTACGACTTGCGCCGCGCCTTGCCAAGCGTCTCGTCTTCTTCGTCGTGCTGCTTGGTCGTCTTCATGTCCATCGCGAAGCCAAAATCGCACAGCTTCGCGCGGTACTGGTCGTCGAGCTGTTGTACACAAACAACACAGGCGGGCAACAGTGTTAGCAAGTGCATGCACAACACAACAACAATGCACACTGTCGTTATGGTGCCAATGATAATGTAAAACATGCGCACGTACCAGGATGTTGGAGGACTTGATGTCGCGGTGGATGACCTGTTGCGAGTGCAGGAATGCGATGCCCTGCGCGGCGTCCAGCGCGATGAGCGCCATCCTACGCCAACCGACATGCGGCACCGTGCCGCGACGAATGGCCTTGAGCAGTAGATCGATGTCGCCGTTGTTAGAGTGTTCGCTCAGGATCCAGACCTGCTTGGCCTTACGGTGGTCGCACGCGCCAATGAACTCGAGCAGCTGCGGATGCTGCAGCTTCTGCAGGATCTGCACCTCCTTGAGCACGTACGGCGGGATCTGTCCGTCCGCATCCTTGGGCTGGCACTTGACAGCCACGCGCTTCTTGCCGAGCTCACCCGCGAACACGATTGAGAACGCGCCCTTGCCGATCTCGCGCCCGATCTTGATCTGCTGCGGCTCGAGCGCGAAGAGGCACTCAGCTGTGGTGCCACGCGACTCGTCCCCACGCTGGTTGGCGGACATGATCGTCTCTTCTCTGTGTCTATGTCTGTGTTACTGTGTAAGTGAGCTCTTGCTCCTTGGTCTTGGCTGGCTGGGGCTTGAAATGGGTACAGACGGCAACGGTACAATGTCAATCAGTACAGTGCCAATGCTTGTTTTCTTCCGTGCGTTCTTGCTTGTGCGCACACAAGCAACGGCGACACAAACAAGCGAGTTCGCAAGTCGTGTTTGTTTGCTTGCTTGCTTGTTTTGCTGCCAGCAAATCGAGAATGGCTTCACTGATGCAGACGGAAGAACGAAAGAGAGATGGAAAATGTACGTACTTTCTTGTCGCCGGTCACTGTCGCGTGGGAGATTCGAAAGCAAATGCACCGGCCACTGCGTGTAGAAAGCAGACCAGCTGGCGATCCGGAGCTCTTGCTTGCTTTCCGCTTGTTTGTTTGGCTTGCGCTTGCTTGTTTGTTCCGCTTGCTTGCTTCGCTTGCGCGCGCTCCAAAGCCGACGGATGATGCACAAATGCAGCAACAGGAGGCGGTTCGTTGACCGTGTCTGGTGTGAGAGGAGCAGCAGCCGCGGCGCCTAAAAACAGCTGACCCACAAGGACAACTGACTGCATGAACAACAAACTGCGCAAGCCCACGCAAGCGCAAGCGGACAGACTTGCGCTCAGTATGAGCGAACGCACACGCCAACAATAGCAACGCGCGCAAAGAAAACCGTCGCATGCCCATGGCGTATTCATAGCACCACCAGCAAGCTTCTAGGCTATTCTTAGTGCCGTCATGACTGAATGGAAATTTGAAAAGCGAAACGAAGCGCAACGACAGGTATTCAGTGGGGCGCAATACAATCGCTGTCAAAAAGAATATGATTGAGAGAGGGTACGTATTTATACAGGTGTGTGTAGAGGACTGCTTGTTGCTTATGTTCAAATACAAGTATCATATTAACACATATATAATGTTTTAAAACAGCATACAGAGCAAAATTATGAACTGAGACCCTTTTTTTTACTTTCATCACTTCAACGTTCCCATACGCTCCACCGCAGGAGACGCAATAATAAAATAGATGCACCCTGCCTGTTCGTTAAAGTCCTCTTCATCGACAATGCTGTCACGACGCCGACGGCGCTATCCGCGTGGCGAGCACGGCGCGCAGCGTGGGCATGTACTCGGCGATGATACCCGAGATGTTGAACGTCACGTGGTTGAGCATCTGCGGGTTGCTGTCGCCCAGTGCGCGGTACTCTTCGTAGCTGATGAAGCCGTCCTTGTCCTTGTCCACGTCCTCCATAGTCTTGGCTACGATCGTGTCGAGGCAGTCCTTGGGGATGTTGATCGCGTTCTCCTGGATGCACGCCTCGAGCATACTCAGAAGCTCCTGCTTGGAGAGCTTGTTGTCGCGGTCAAAGTCCAGGATATCGAACGAGACTGCATCAATAGAATACATACACGCGTTGAGGTCAGTCAAGAGGCAGCATTCGGTTAAGTTTGCATTTCGAGTACTCACATCGCAGCTTCTCCTCGGTCGAGGCCTTGGACGAGAGGATACTGACGCTCTGCATAAACTCCTCAAAGCTGATGCACGAGTCGCCGTTCGTGTCAAAGAGCTGAAAGATACGGTCCACGTAGAGCGATTCTTTGACCGTGAAGCCCAGCGCCGTCTGGAAGTCACTGCGGTCGATCAGGCCATCATCGCGCGCCGCTGACGAGATGAGATCATAGTGTACGCTTAATGCGATGACCTCTTCTGAAGTGAAATGCGTCGACTGGGCGAATTGCTGCACCTGCTCGTCGCTGAGCTTGCACGTGAGCGGCGCTGATGCTGCGCCGCCTTCTCCTGTTGCTCCTGCTGTGGCGGCGGCAGTGAGTTCGTCGCGCGCAGTGGAAGCCGCTGCACCCATGTTGAGCTCTGTATCGGTCGTATCAGTCACTGAGCTGAGCTGATTGACTGAAGGTTTGTAGCTCTTGGCAATGAAGAGCTCCTCACTGTTGCTGATCCGTTTCGGGAGACCGCGCCTTTTCACATCCCTGTATAGATGGAGTGGACCACATCATACGTCGATTTAAGCAGTGATGTGCGCCACTCTATATAAGCAAATGTGGCCCGTTTGGAGTTTGCAAATTTGACGTGACACACTATTACAGGTCGAATGGTGGTCCGCTGGCTGTGGCTGTGGCTGGCAGTGCTTTGGCGCGATGTGCACGAACAAATTCGGCTTGATCCTCCTCCTCCCTGGCAAAGCAGCAGCGAACGATGATGGCGATCCGTGCGCTTGTGACGGCGCGTCTGCCGCGCCACGCGATGGCCTCAACCCCGCGCTTCGCGGCCGTCGCCCACCTGCAGCAGCAGCTGCAGCAGAGCGCCATTGCGCACGCCGCCACGTTCTCCACCAGCAACAACGGCAGCGACGACGAGGACGCCGTTGTGGCGCCGATTGTCGAAGAGAACGGCGTGATCGCCTCGATCCCGATTACGCAGGTGCGTGATGCAATTGCGATGCAGTGGTGCCTAGCTGGTAGAATGTGAGCTAACTATGGTTGCTGTGTGTGCTGTGTTGTGTACGTGCAAATTAGGCGACTCCAGACGACCGTCTCAAGTTCTTTGCGTTGCTCAAGGAGACGCAGGACAAGGTCCTGCCAGAAGGGTAAGCACATCGCTGTCGCTCACTTGTTATTGCTTCACGCTATAATGAGCAGTATGTTGACTGATTCTCGTATGCTGTCGTTGTCTTGTTAGCATCGGCAAGCACATGGAGAACACGTTCGAGTTGATCGGCCACCGCCACGTGATGCTGCGCGACAACACGCTCAAAATCATCTCACTCATGAAGGACTGGGAGAACAACAAGCAAGCAACCAAGGGCTTCGTGATCGACGGCGAGCGCGGCTCGGGCAAGAGCTTCGCGCTGCAGCAGATCGTGCAGTTCGCGCGCGAGAGCAACTGGCTCGTGCTCTACGTGCCGAACGCGCGCGCGTGGTGCGTCGAGGCGCCATACGTGATGAAGTCGCCGGTCAACGAGTCCAAGTTCGACATCGACGTCTTCGGCGTGGAGCTCCTGGAGAAGTTCCTGCACTGCCACGGCGCGCAGCTGAGCGAGATCCCGCTGCGCGGCAGCTACGGCGACCGTTACTACCCGGCGTCGTTCAAGGCCAAGCCGAAGAGCACGTCCGAGTACGACGTGGCCACGCTCACGCTCCGCGACCTGGTCGAGAATGGCATCAAGGATGAGGAGCTCGCGTGCACGGCCGTCGTGGACCTGCGCGCCGAGCTGGCGCAGGTGACCGAGTTCCCGGTGCTCATCGCCGTGGACGAGTACAACCTGTGGTTCCAGAAGACGGTCTTCGGTTTCGAAGGCAAGGAGGTCTTCCCGTCGGACATTACGGTCATTGACGCGCTCAAGGACATTGGCGCCGAGGGCCTCGCCGAGGACCGCACGCTTGCGAACGGCCTCTTCATCGCGGCCGTGACGGAGAACTACCCGTCGCACTACGACTTCAAGAAGCAGGTGAACTACCGCGCGCTGCGCACGACCATGCGCACGTACACGCAAGAGGAGCTCGAGAGCGTCGTGGCGTATTATAATCAGGTGTCGTTCCTGCACGACAAGCCCACGCCGTCCGAGCTCGCCTACTTCCGCCTCATGACCAAGGCGCTGCCGCTGCACGTGACGGACCGCGCGTCGTTCTCGTAGAGTGTTCTTGGCTGGAGAGAAGAAGAAAGGAGATAGGGTGGGTGGTTCTTTTAGAAAGGCTTTGGAAACACACACACAACAGATTCGCAAAAGAACAACCGATTCGAACGTGTCAAGCTCTTCTCATCTTCATACACATCCTGTGAAAAGAGATCGTGGTATCATGGTGTCAAACGCAAACCCAATGGCACAGCTGAGCTTACTTGCTTGCCTCTTAAGCGTGACGTGACCGCTTCTTCTCCTTGCGCGCCTTGGAGCGCACCTTGTGTTGCTGCTTGGCGACCTCGTACTCGTCACAGAGCTGCTCGAAAGTCTTCTGGCGCACACGCTTCATCTTCGCCTTGACGAACTTATCGATCTCCATCGCGTCGTAGTACACGAGCGACTGCGGGTGGTTGTACAGCTGCGCGTTCGCGACCATGAGCTTGAAGTCGTCCTCAAACTGCGCGTGCGACGCATAAACGTGGCGGTCGATGCGTTCCTTGATCGTCGCGAGGTCCATCGGCGTCTTCACGATCGTGTAGTAGTCCGGGTAGTCGAGCGCTGACGGTTTCTCCATGTACAGCTCCGCGCGCAGGTGGCCCGTGGCGTCTGTGAGCTTCACCACGCCGTCGTACACCTTGCGGTAAAAGTAGCAGAGCGTCTTGCGCAGTGTCTGCGTCTCTTCGTCCAGGTCGTCGTCTTCTTCATCGTACGTATTCTCGTCGTCAGCCCCGGTTTTCATCTCTTCGTCGTAGTCGTTGTCCTCGTCATTACCACCACCTGACGTGAATGACTCGCGTTTGCGTTTGGACGCGACTTCTGAAAACGGTGAAACCTTGCGCTTCCCACTAGCCTTGGCCGCTTCGCTCTTCTTCTTCTCCTCGTCAATGCCGTCCTCGCACATCTTCACAAACTCTGAGTCCGTGAACTCGTCTCGGTACGAGATCTCCTTGCGCTTGCGGCCCTTGCCCTCCGTCTCGTCCATGCCAAAGTTCCAGCTGTTCTTGTCGTGCTTGCCGCTTGCGATGTCGTTCTCCATCTCGGCGTTCGCCTCGCTAAGCCACTCGGGCACGTCCTTCTCGATCATCAGGCGGCTGCGTGGGACCAGCGGCATCTTCAGGCGCTTGCAGTGGATAGCCCACTCCTTCTCCTCGCGCTTCTCACGCTCAAAGTCCAGCTTTTGGTACAGCGCCAACTCTTCCTCGGTTAGAGCCATCATCTCGTTGATCTCGTCGTCCACAAGCACAGTCGCCGAGTCATCTTCGCCGCCACCACCGTTCGCAGCATTCGCGGCTTCCTCCGACTCCATCTTGATCAGACTCTCGAGCAAAGCACGACGCTCAGCTTCCTTCGAGCGGTTGTTGAACTTGCCCGCCTCCACGACCAGGTTGTTCATATTCATCTTGTCCGTCGCACGCGACAAGATCTTCTCTTCCACAGGGCTGTTGGTCACGAGTCGAAAAACGCGCACTTCGTTCTTCTGACCGATACGATGCGCGCGATCCTGCGCCTGCGCGTCCATCGCCGGGTTCCAGTCGCTGTCAAAGATGATAACCGTGTCTGCGGTCGCGAGGTTCAAACCAAGCCCACCAGCACGCGTACTCAGCAGGAAAATGAAAAATGGCGAGTCCGGCGCGTTGAACATGAACATGCGCTGCTCACGCTCGTCGGCGCTCGTCGAGCCGTCCAGACGCAGGTACCGGAAACCGCGGTAGTTGAAGTAGTCCTCCAGCACGTGCATGAGCTGCGTCATTTGGGAGAACATGAGCACGCGATGACCGGCTGCCTTGAGCTTCGGCAGCATGCGGTCCAGTAGCTCGAACTTGCCCGACGACCGCACAATGTCAAAGTCGATCGGGTACCCGTTCACTTGGAACAAGTATGGGTGATTGCACACCTTGCGCAACTGCATGAGCACGTTCGACAGACCCTTGGACGTGTACTTGGTCTTTCCCTTCTTCTGTCCGTCGTCGCCCGTGGTCTCCATCAGCAACGCTCCACCTTCCTGGATACGACGATACAGGATCTTCTGCCACCCGGACAAGTCACACTTGAGCACGCGCTCGACCTTGTCAGGTAACTGGTCCAACACCGAGCTCTTCACACGACGCAGCAGGAACGGACGAAGCACTTGGTGCAAACGGTTGATGATCAGCATGCGCTCCTCGTCCGAGAGCTCGTTCGTCTCGCCGCTGCCGGAGAACTGCGAGAATGGCTTGCTGAACCACTGCTCGAAAGTGTCGACAGACTCGAAAATTGTCGGCAGTAGAAAGTTCAAGAGCGCCCAGAGCTCCGGTAAACTGTTCTGCAGCGGCGTACCAGTGAGCAGCAGACGGTTGCGAGACGTATACAGTGACCCGAGCGTCATCGCAAACTTGCTCTGCGCATTCTTCATGCGGTGGCCCTCGTCAACGATGATGTACTGCCAGTCGTACTTGCGCAACACGTGCTTGTCCTTCATGATGTACTCGTACGTGGTCAGCAGCACGTTAAACTGGCAGCTCGCCATCTCCTGTCGGAAGAGGTCCTTGCGCACTTGCGGAGGGCCCTTGTACACCACAAGCACAAGGTCAGGTGCCCACTTCTTGAACTCGTTCACCCAGTTCGACAACGTCGACAGTGGCACGACGACCAGAAACGGACCGTGGTTGTGCTTCACTTCCGTCACGTACGTCAGCAGCGAAATAGACTGGATGGTCTTGCCCAAACCCATCTCATCGGCCAGGATGCCGTTCAGGTGGTTGTCGTACAGCGATACCATCCACTGCAATCCTCGCAGCTGGTATTCTTTCAGGTCACCACCGACGAGCATCATGGGCTGACGAGGCAGCTCACCCTTGGACGCAATCTCGAGGTAGTTGAGGTCCTCATCGTCTTCGTCCCCTCCTCCAGAAGCGCCGTTTTCTCCTTCACTCTTCACCTGGGGCGACATTTCCTCCACATTGTGCTTGCGCTTGTGCTCGCGCACCAGCTTGCGAATGCTGTCGAGGTAGCTGTTCGTCTGTCCGAGCAAATACGTCAAACGCTCGTTCTTCGCTTCGGCGACCAGTTTCCCGTACGCTTCCATGTCGTTTGCCTTGAGTGCCTTCAGACGAAGCTTCTCCTGACGATCTTCTTCACGCTCGGCCTTCGAGATCTTCTGATCCACAAACGCCTTCGCTCCTTTCGACGATTTCGAGATCTGCAGCTTGACGTTCTTGTGAAACGCAAAGAAGTCGCGCGAGTGGTTCAGCACTGCCTTCAGGTACAGCTGGTGGTCTGCGCGGCGTTTCTTCTCCAGCGCCACAGACTTCTTGCGCTTCTCCTTCTCTTCACTCTGCAGCTCCACGCGAGAAACTGGTCGGCGCCGACGGAACGATTTGCGGTCAATCGCGGACGGCTCGCCGAGCAGTGCGAGCTGTTTCGTGTACGTCCTCGACACACGGTTGCGCAGCTTCTGCTGCAGAAGCACGCATCGCAGGTCGCGAAGCGTCTGCTGTTCGAAAGTCGTGAGGTTCGTCGCGTTTGCCTCCATCTTCTCCAGACTCGAAGTGAGAAACTGCTGGAGCGTGTGCATGTACCGAAGCTTGATTGTGACGTCGTTGATGCCGATCCACGGAGAGCTCAGATTGTACGGGCCGAATGCCGTCGCCGCCTTGGACTCAAGGTCAATCAGGTCGCCGTCAAAGCACTCGGGACCCAGGTAGAGCAAGTTGCGCGACCCTCGTGTCCACTTGGGCTTGCGCTGCGTGATTTCCAGGATTGGTGGCTCAGCGGATAGCAAACTCGCTGCTGCTTTCTGCTTGGCGAGGTGCATGTGGCTCTGCTGTTGCTGGTGAGGCGACGGCGCTCCGTTCATCGACATCGCGGCAGCAGTCGAAGGAGCTGAACCAGCTGGAGACTGGTCAGCAGCCACTTTCTTTCCAGTGCCTGCGAGCGACTCGTCCATCGAGTGACAAAGCGCCTTGTACGCGCGGATCTGGTTGTGCAAATGCTCGAGTTGCTTCTCCGTGAAGATGAGCTGTGTCGTGGGGTTCTGGTGCAGCGCGAGCACCTGCTGCGGCGACGATTGACGCACCACCTCCTTGTCGCGCAAGAACGGGTTCACAGCGATATCCAACGCGGGCGAAGCAGAGATTGCAGCGGCAGTAGCCGCAGCCTGACGCGCTTGAACTTGCGCCACCTGGGCTTGAGACGCTTGGACCTGCGCTTGGCGCTGGCGCTGGTAGAGAAGCTGTTGTTGTTGTTGTTGCTGCTGCTGCTGTTGTTGGCGCTGCAACTGCTGCTGGAGCTGTTGCTGCTGTTGAAGACTCTGCTGTTGCTGCTGCTGTTGCTGCGCACTGTAGCTTGCGGTTTGTTGTCCTGGACATTAGCACGTTACCATGATCAGTGCAATCCACCACCATCGAACAAGGCTTACAGGGTTTACATAATCCGACCGCAGGCCATCAACAATTATCAACTAAACACACCTCCTGGGACTTGCGCGGGCTGAGCTGACGCCTGCTGCGGAGTGTTTGCGGCCGCGCCACCACCACCGCTAGCACTAGCAGCCGCAGCACTTCCTCCCTGTTGCTGCTGCTCCTGTCGCTGCTGGTGGTACTGACGCAGGAGCGACACGATCTGCGCGTACTTTGGGTGACCCGTCTGGTTCGCGCGCTGCATGCGGAGCGCCGCGTCCATCAGTTTCTTCACGTCCGTGGGCGTGAGCTGCACCATCTTAGGCCCTGTGGCTGTGGATGGCGGAGCTGACGACGCCCCCGCAGTAGATGCGGGCGTCGCATTGCTACCACCGACGCTCGCTGCTGATGTGGCGGGAGACGCAGACGCGGCGCCAGAAGCTCCGTTGCTGCTGTTGTTGGGAGCGTCCATGCTTTTTTTTTTGCTTTCGTGTTCGTTCCCCGCCCGCCCTTTCCGAATACGTGTGAATGGGGCGAGGTTCCCCCTCCCTCTTCTTTTTTACCTCCCAAATTGTATATATCTGTTCATTTGGATGAAAATGAGACTTCGATACAAAAATGAAGCCAATTAAAGCTGCGGGGGGAGGCCACGTGAAGCTCACAAACGTGTGAAAATGCTCAGAAGTTCACAAAATCCGATATGGAACGTCCTGGAATTTTATGATCACTGAAATTATATGTTTTACGAGCGCTTTTGCTGAAAATATGTAATAAATACTTTTTCCTATGCTCTAAAAAAAGGGCATTATTGGTGGAGCTCATTTCGAGGTTGCTGCCGAAGCTTACCATTATCACCTCACACGCTTTCATCGAAGCAACACACCTCGGCTATCAGGACCAGCAACTTGCCTTCAGCTGAGCCAGAGCGCCGTGCAGGGGCCTGCCACCAGGTCGTACAGGCGCAACAGCTCAACGTTTGCAGTACTGATTCACAGCTGAGGATCGAGAAGCACACGAGATACACACAAATGGACACATCGAGTATTTGGCTTGATCCCGAGAGACTGAACGCTACGTGAAGTAGCCGGCGTCGATCATGTCCGAGGACGACGACGGCTTGTCCAGCACGCCGACGGTCTGCGATGAATCCGCCTCCTTGAAGATCTTGAACGATCGCTGAGTGGCGTCACGTTGACATCGTAACAAAGTACATTCGATCGTGAGTTTGCTTGCTGCTGTGTGCATAAATTTACAGAAACACATAGCCAAAAGCAAATAGCAAACCTGCAGGTTCTCGTCGACAGCCATGACGGCCGCGAGGTTCCCGAAGCGGTGGCAGTAGTTCGGCGCGCTCCAGACGGTCGAGAACGAGTTGCGGAAGAGCTCTTGGTAGCCCTCCATGCAGAGCTGGTGCGCGCGGCTGATGTGGTTGAGCTTGTTCAGGTGCAGGAACTTCTCGACCACGTCCTCGCCGAAGATATACCCGGCGCCACGAGGGGACTAGTGGTTGAGGGAGAGATCAGCATAAACGTTAGAGTGAATCGCGATGTGGATAGACTATACGATCACCCCATAAATCGTAAGGTCAGATACGTACAATGTGGAAGCCGAGGTTCTTCGGATCCGGATCGGACCAGACGATGTCGGCGAAGGGACCGTCGGGCGGGATCTCCATGAAGCGGTTGATCATGCGCAGCTGGTCCACATGGTGAATCGTCGGACTGAGTCCGCCGTGCAGACACAGCAGACGCTCGTCCACGATTGCGCCCAGTGGCAGGAAGTCGAACATGTCGGTGAACGCCTTATACACGCGCGCGTCGCCCTCGTACTTCTTGGCGCACTCCATCTGAAAGCCGTAGACCTGCGTGGTCTGGCGCGACTCGTGGTTGCCGCGCAGCAGCGTCACGCGCTCCGGGTAGCACACCTTGAGCACGCAGAGCAGCGTGATGGTCTCGACGCTCATGGCCCCGCGGTCCACGAAGTCCCCCAGGAAGATGTAGTTGGTCTCGGGCGCCTGGCCGCCAAGCTTGAAGAGCTCGAGTAGGTCGTGGAACTGGCCGTGGATGTCCCCGCAAATCGTCACAGGCGACGCGACGCTCACCACGTTGTCATCCTCCACCAGCAAGTCCTTCATGCGCTCGCAGAGCGCCAGCACGGCGTTCAGCTCGATGCACTCGCCGCGGCGCAGTCGCTCCAGGTGCCGCTGCGGGTGCATCGACATCCTTGGTACGTACGTACGAATACTTGCTTGCTTGAAATCTGCCGTCAAAATACGCAAAGCAGTTTTATCGTGTCTTGATTGGCTAAAATGATTTAAATTCGAAGCATATGATTGGCCGAATATCAAAGTACTGAGCATATGCATACTGTATGCAACAGAAGAGGTTTTGGGCGATGAGTGACGAAGAGCCATTTCCAGTTTGACCCCATTCGTTCCATTGAGCGTAGCGACAGTTCTCCCGTTCGGCGTAAACAGCACACTCAGCGCCCGTCGAGCAATCGATCGTAGCTCAGACCTCCAGCCAAGACAACTGACAGACAGACAGATACATAGAGCCATGTGGTGGTGGGGCGTGTGCGCCGGTGCGTCCTGCTGCACAGACGTGCTGCCGCTGCACGCGACACGTGCGCACGTGTACGACGACCTGCGACCGCTCATGCTCGAGCGTGCGTCGTCGAGCGCCTCGGCAGCCAGCAGCCACAACACCGCGGAAGACAAGGGGGACACTGAGACGCCGCCGGGCATGTACACGGCGCGTCATCGTGGCACGCACGACCTCGTGGCGCTCAAGGTCTTCCGCAAGAAGATGCTCGCGCACCAGGTGACGCGCCGCCGGCTGCGGCGCGAGGTCCAGATCCTCTCCATGTGCAAGGAGCACCCGAACCTGCTCACGCTCTACGGGGTCTACTCGACGAGCACGACCGTAAGTTTGTGTGTATTTGTTCGTCGGTATGCGTACGTGTCGTATAACAGAGAGCGTCGACTATACGTTATATGTCTATGCAGTTTGAGATCGCGTTCGAGTTGGCTCGTGGTGGCGAAGTGATGAATCGAATCCACAGTCCGTCCGTGGTCGATAAAGAAGCTACGGCGGTGACTCCACGAGAGCACGTTGTAAGCCCGTACAACTTTTGCGAATCCGAGGTCAGCAGGGTGCTCACGAGCGTCGTCGAGGGCCTGAGCTTCTTGCATTCGCGCGAGGTGATTCACGGTGAAGTGCGGCCTGAGCACATCCTCTACAGCGACACAGAGCCCGACGCGCGCGTTCTGCTCGCGGATTTTGGCCGTGCGGCCACGTGGGATACCGGCGGCTTCACGCTCAGGAGTCGCAATGGCTTGTGTAATACTACAAGTAACACTAACAACAGAAGACGGAGAGATCAAAAGTCCAAGGCTCAGCAGCAATTTCTGTGGAACGACGTGCACAGTGCCAAGTTCCTGCCACCCTTTGCTCTGCATCGACAGGACGACACGCTGCAGAGCTGGCGGGAAGCTCAGCAGATCGACACGTGGGCGCTGGGCGTGACGATGTACGTGCTGCTCTTCGCAAGATTTCCCTTCGACGGCGAGGACTCGGCCGAGCGTACGGTGCAGAGCGTGCTGAACGACAAGCTGAGCTTTCCTGATGACGGTGCGCGCATCAGTCGCGCAGCCAAAGATCTTTTGCAAAGACTGCTGGTCAAAGACCCGGACGAGGCTCTGACAATCGAGCAAATCAGTGCCCACCCATGGATCCAGGAGCGCGTGGCGTCGGACATTTGCTGGAGCGCTGAGCGCATTGATGAGCACCGCGCTTTTGCTGCAGCCTACAATGACGAAGTCGCAGTGATGTCACGGCGTCGACGAGTCTCAGATGGAGCATATTCGTATTCTCTGAGGGATCGCGCGCTTCCAGCGCTGAACCAGCATAGCCATGGCAGCATCAGCAGTCGGAGTTCCAAGGGCGAAGACCGCGACCGGTTCTCTCCTGAAAATGCATATGAAGACACCGACTCGGACATGAACGAGCGGCCGTCGTTCGTCTCGACGACCGGCGTGCAGGCGGCGCTCGATGCCGCCGACGATGAGCTTCCAAGCGCTGATGGGTACATGCGCATGGCCAGCGAGGAGATCGACGTGTGCACACGAGGCACCAACACACGCGCCAGCAGCGGCGAGATCGACGCGTCGTCGTCGTCACCACGCGTGGGCAAGAACCGGACGCTGAAAAAGCATCCGTCGGTGGACAACAAGATCTGGCGCGTGCTCACCAAGCAGCGCCGCTTCTTCTCCTTTCAGTCGTCCTCGAGCTCCGGGTCGTTCACGAAGAGCGACCCCGAGTCTCAAACCTAGCTCGTTCGTTCAGAACACAGTGTACCACTGTATCCAGTCAATTTGTAAACGAATGGTTGTATCCCATTTTGAACCCACTTTCATTCTGTTAAGTCAGCAGCTCACATACGAGACCGTCTCGTCTCAAGAAATGATCAACTCATTTACCTTCACCATGCTTGTCAATCAAAATTGTCTAAACCATTCTTTAGTAAAACTGACCTGTGGCTGGTGTCGCACCCACTGCACCACCACCGTTCGCCTTGCTGCGCTTGGCCACGAGGCTCGCGTTGATCTTCGCGAGCACCTGGCTCGAGACGAGCTCGTGCTCACCACGCAGCTGGTCAACATGGGCCGCATGGTCGTCCGCCGAGAGCTCGAGCGCGTGGCGCAAGTCGTCGACGATGAAGTTCTGCTCGCCACTCACCGCGCTGAGCACGTTGTGGAAATAGCTCAGGTCTGCGCTGAGCTGTCGCGCGCCGAGGTCCGAGAGCGCTGGGATCGCGCAGATCGCACTAAGCAGCGCCGCGAGGGTGCCGCTTGCGACAGCGCTCGTCCAGAGATCGACAAACTCGTTCGCCGCCGAGGTGAAGGATGACGAGGTGCCATCGTCCCCAGTGCCAGCGCTGACCTCGTCCGAGCCCTCGGGTGTGAATATGAGCATGCACGCGTCGATCTCTTGCTCTGAAAGTCGGAGCAGCGAGCTCAGGCGACTCCACTGCGTCAACACGCACACCTGCTGCGCGCCACGTGAGGCAACGAGTGCCTTCTGCAGACTGCTACTCTCAGCAAACTGCTCCAGCTGTGGGAGTAAAGAGAGCAGCAAATCTGCGACAGTTGTGATGTACTCCTGTGGGAGCGTGCTGAACGACGGCAGGTCTCCCAGTGACGCGTCGGGCGTCTTGGTCCAACTCTACAGTAGCAAGTACATACACAATAGAGTGAGATGTCAACTTCCATGGCGATCAAACTGGCAAGCCTGAGAGGATAATCTTGTACCTCGTTGGTGGGGACAGTTTCCAACAAGCGCGCGATTGGAAGGAAGACCGTGTCAAATGTCAGTAGCTGCACTGCCTCGGTCCATTCACGTAGACAGAGCTGCGCGTCCTCAAAGAGCTACAATCGCACAAACGAAAAGACAATAGCTGTTAGCCGCAAGCAAAGCAAGCTCACTGATTCACGTGAAGACTGAGAACTGCACAACGCTCACCACAGCTCTCGACAGTGTCGACGCGTCGAAGGCTGCATTCGAGCGATGGAACTCGTGCGCAAACTGGAGGAACTGACTGTTGCGCGACGTGTCATCATGGAGCCACGTCCGCACGACTATGGACGCCACGTGTGGGTTGTTGCCATCAGCTGCCAACAGGTCGGCAAAGCTCCCGCCACTAGCACCACTCTTCTCCCTCTTGCGGCTCCCATGTGGAGACGACGACTGGCGGTCCGTATACAGCTCGCCGTCGACAAAGCTGCTCAGTTGCTCCTGCACGCGCGCTCGCACACGGATCTCCATGGCGCACAGATCACTCTCGAACAATCCGCAAGCCTTGAGCAGCGCGAGCGCCGCGTGGAACTTGCTCCAGTCTGGTGCTGATACAACAGCATTGTGACCCAGCGCAAAAACATTCTGAGCCTCAGCATTCGCAGTCACAAGGTTGCAAAATTGACGGATCGACGGGATTGTATTGCTCAACGCCCTTGCAAACTGCTGCACAGCGTTCGTGACGGCGACGACGGCCTCAGGAAAGGCGGCACCGGCGCTGAACTCGTAGCACTGCCTCATGCTTTCGTCCACAAGTGTCCAGACGCGCTTGGACGCGTCCTCGAAGCGCTGTGCAAACTCTTCCAGCGACCCTTCACCGCCGTCACCTGCATCACCAAACACCTCGTCACCGTCGCGACCGCCATTTTCCATTGCCTTCACAATTGGAGAGAAGCTGGGGACGAGCTGGAACAACTCGTCGCCCAATGCGGCGCTGGCGTACTGCGCGTACTCGCTGAAGAACGGACGATAGGCGTCAAAGACGCTGCTAATAATGCTGTTACCCACGGTGTCGAGCGTACCGCCATTGTCGCTTGCGTTGGCATTACCATCAAGCGACCGAAAAAGCTGCGCCACCTGCACCGCAAACGAAGACGAGAGCTGGAAGGCGCGCAGCAGCGTCATCATGCGGAAGTCGTGCTTCAGTCGGTCCTCGAAGGACGCGTGCAGACTCGCGAGCGTGTTCTCCAGCAGTGTCACGAGTACGCTCTCGACGCTCGTGCGTCTGTTGGCTCTACAGAAGATCTCATGAATGTGTTGGCTTTCGCGCTGCAACATCGTAAGAACTTCGCCATAGAAACCTTCGAGCCAGGCGGGGAATGAACTTGCATCCTCTAGGTTGTAAGAGTACCAAAAGCGGTGCACGTGGCTCGGGCGACACTTGCAGTACTCCTCACGCACAATCTCGGCCTTGTCGACGCTCGCGAAGATCTCAAGGCAGCGCTGGATCTTGCCCACGGGGAGGTGCGTCTCCCTCAGGTGTGCGAGCAGCGCTGGCGTGAGCTTGGCCACTATCTGCGCACATAATGAGCGGAAGGTGGCGCGACGGTCGTCGGCTCCGGGCAGGTCGCCCAGTACTTCGAGGCTTTTGCGCATCTCGCGCACGCGGTCCGCTAGCGGCAATGAGACGTCAGCACCATCATTACCGACCTTCAAATCGTCCTCTGCGCTGCTGGTGGTACCAAACGATGACGCAGCAATCTCATCGACAGCGGCGAAGCACACGCGCACGTTCTTCTCCCATTTTGCGGCCTCGACGAGCGCCTGCGAGCACGCTTGCAGCCGCTGCTTGGCGTCGTGCAGCGTCACGAGGTGCTCGAGCGCGCGCTCCTCCTCTTTCTTGCGGTGTGACGTGGACCAAGACGCACTGTGCGCAGCTTCGTCCCCACCACCGACGTGAGCCACGACGGCGTCCAGTTGCTGCTGCAGCGGTGTTGTGGCGAGCTGCAGTGCATCCAGTTGGGTCTGCAGCTGGGGTGCCGTGACCGCGAGCTGATGCAGCGTCGCGTGGATAGACTTGGAGAGTGACTGCGAGAGCAGCGCCAGCTGTGGCACGAGCTGCGCCAAGTCGCCCACGCGCCCGCTGCGCTCGATCAGTGCTTCTTCCGCCCACGCGTAGCAGTCGAAGCCGTCCTCGCAGAAGAGCTCTTCCTGGAGCTCCATTTTGTTTTGCTGGCGTTGACTTGCTTTTTGTATACTCTCAAGAGCGTCATGATACGATACGTCACGCTGGAAGTGATCAAAAAACAAATATTTTTATCTTTTTATTTGTATGCTAAGCTGGCATTTTATGAAACCCTTATACAAGACATGGATCTGTGTCCAAGTACACCCCGAAATTAGTTGATGAGTTTGGTTCATTCGGAGGAAATTGATTCGCGAGTCACACAACTTGTCGTTGGTGCTCACCGTGCGGGTGTGTCTATAACGGAGTCTTTGGGGCCTGTTAACTATATGGCGGTGGTGGCTGACAGAGCTCTCTGTCCGTGACTCTGACTGGCGTGCTTGTACTTGTCGCGATGACATTAATCTTGGACCCTTTCGCTTACTCTCTCTCTCTCTTTGATCGCGACAGGTTTTGCTGCTCACTCATTTCTCTGAGCGTACTTCTCGAATGTTCGAGCAGTGTGGATCATTGGGCTGTTTCGCTTAGAATCGCCGATCCACGAGCTTGGCCAAGAAAAGAATGCATTCAGCGGCAGTGATGAACACAGTCCCATAGGTGGAATGGCTCGCTCGCTCGCTCACTGACTCTCGACCAGACAGGCAGGCAGGCAAGTCCAACGTTAAGAAGCGC
>JAADWP010000483.1:0-21813 GCA_023336215.1 Globisporangium iwayamae
ACACCACGACAAGCTCCGTTGAGCACCAGCCGCAGTTCTTCGTGATCCAGTTTGCCGTTCTCCTCGCAGCGTTCGCGCTCCTGCTTGCGTTCTCGCGACAGCATCGACGCGCGGCCCTGAAAGGGAACGGGACGGCGTCGAGGAAGATCGTGCTGCCGTCACTCGAGCCGATCCTCTCGACGCTGTGCCTGGCATCACTGCTCTTCACAGTTGGCTTCATTTTGGTGCTCGTGAGCCAAACCAACCCCGTCAACGTGTCTGCAATCACGAATGAGATCGCATACTGTGGCAAGCAGTTCATTCTGGTGCTCGTGCTCGCGCACGTGGTGCAGCGGAAGTTCACAGCGCGTGTGCTGAGATCGAGCATTTTGCTGGGGTTCGTCTTGAGCTGTTACATGATCCCAGTCGCCTGGTGCCTCAACTCAGCAAGTGAGTCGTTCGCGAGCTCAAATGCGTACTTCTGGGCCCTCTCCGTGGCGCGATCACTTCTCCTTCTCTTCTACATCAAAATCGTGGTCCGTCCACCGAACGGTCGAGCGTCTCCAGGTTCTATGCGCGAGTACTGCGCCTTCGCAGTCGCGACTCACGCGCTCTCGTTCGCAGTGGACGCGACCTCACGCTCTGGCAGAAACTCGTCGGCCAACGCGCTCGTGTATGCGAACTTGGTGCTGACACCGCTGAGTCCGCTCTTCATCTGGCGTGTGCTCCGAGCCGACACCGAGCACTGGCGCAGCACCGCGGTGCGTACCTGCGAGTTGCACAGCAAGCTCCTGCTCGAGCTCAAGACGCATGCCATCCGCATCTCCCGCGTACAGTTCCTCCAAGAGCGCATCTCGTCGCAGGGGCTGCACTTGCGCATCGAGATGCAACCGAAGCTCATGCTCGACTTTGGCTCTCTGGAGATCAAGCAGCGTCTCGTCAGAAACAACGACAAGCCAAGTTCTGCACAAGTCTTCAGCGGTGTGCTGCATTCACGCACGGCGGTGGCCGTGAAGGTGTACACACCTGTGGAATTTGCAGACGAGACACTGGCACGATTCGCCCACGAAGCCGCTCTCTGTGGCGCACTGCACCACCCGAACATCGTGCGCTTCTACGGGATGTGCGTCTCACCGCCGAGCGTGGACTTTGTGACTGATCTCTGCACCGCGACGCTCCCAGATGTACTACGTACCATGGCCGATGATCTCGTGAGTCACACGCGACCGACCAAGTACCGCTTTATGGTGCAGCTCGGGTACATCCTCGATGCGACGCGTGCCGTGGCGTACCTGCACAGCTTCTCGCCAGCGTTCTTGCATCGAGACCTCCGCCCAGCCTCCTTTGTGGTGGACCAGGATGGGAATGTGAAGCTGACCGGTCTGGGAGAAGCCAAGAACCTCCCTTCGCGCACTCAGTATCAAGTCAACAGCGACCTGAGCCAGCCCGAAAACGGCTTCGCATTGCACAAGTCACCCAGGATGAGTGCTGTTGCAGTGGTGCCAACTGCGTCCCACTCAAGTGAGAGCAGCAATGTCGAGTACACACCACCTGAAGTCCTGAGCAACCTCGTCGGCTCTACAAGTGACTCACAGTACGAAGAAGCCATCGACATCTTTGCTTTGGCAATGATCATGTGGGACGTGCTGCATCCGGACTGCGAGCGGTTCCCGGATTTGCGCTCCGGCGACACTCTATCCATTGTCCAGGCTGTCACTGGCGGGTACCGACCCAAGATCGCGCTGCACGTGCACCCGTACCTGCGCCAGCTGATCGAAAGCTCCTGGGATCAAGACGCGAGGCTGCGGCCGTCGACGCAGTACATCGTCAGTGTGCTCGAGACGATCCAGGAGGAAGTGATGAATGACTTGGCTGGCGAGCTCTTTAGCGACTTGGGCGGCCAGTTCTGTGGCGAAGAAGCGGTGCTGCACTTGATTCGAAGTCGACGAGTGACGGACAAACCGCAGGCGATTCGACTCGGCAATGCACTCATGGATGCTGGTGCGCTGCACCACGTAAACCACTCCAAGGGCTTCGAGGTCTGCAAGTACGGCGTCTACTACATCGAAGAGACCCGCCTAACGCATCAGAGTCACCTCGAAGATACCCACACAAGGCTTTCCACGGACGATGGAGCGCTTGCACCACTATCTCCTTCTACCAGAAGACTGAGAGAAGCTGATCAAGACAAAAGCGCAGGTGAGTCCAGCGCCTCGACCATTCCCAGTAATCCGCACCCCGAGCGTCCACGACAGCCCACGATCGACTCGAACGGCAGCTTTGCGTCCACCTCCCCACACTTCACCACGAAACGGGTGCACCACGTTGAGAGCTTCGAGCCTGACCAGCTTCGCCTGATTGACAGCACACTGTGCGCATGTCGACGACTCGGGCAGCACATGGAGGAGCCAGCCAAGCTCGTGCGAAGGACGAGACGCCCAACACCGAGACTCCTGGAAGAAGAAAACTCGCTCACGGCAGACCTACTGACGGATACGCATGCAAGCAGCATGTAAATGAATCGCGTGTGTTTAACCGGATGAATGACTTCCGTGCTCGCGGCAACAATACTACGAGAAATGCGATTCCGAGCACGAATTCCGATTCTGAAGGTGCAATGGACCTGTTCTCGGCTTCACAGGCTTGGCTGCATGAGAATGCATGCACACTTGCACGTCTGTGTTGCTTGTAACGATTCAGATCTGGCCTCAGCGCGCGTCATTCGGGTGCGTCTATTCACCAAAGGACGTGCAGAACTTCAGCACATCCGGTTTTTCTTCCATCGAAAACTTGTCCCGATGGAAAGAGATGTGCGCCTGAAGAGAATCAACTGGATGAAGACGAATGGAGAAGCGAGGGCAGCATGACATCCATGACCGACACCACACATTAGAGCACATGAGGAAAACCCGTTTGCAGGATTATCATCCGTCACAACTGTCGGAAATAGCTTGGCGCGTTGGTTCGATATGCTGCTGAGCCGGAGCTCTATGAGGGAGATCAGTTCACGTGTACATGGATGCTTCCGACTATTTCCCACAAGAGCACAAACCCTCTGTGTTCTGGTAGGAGGGGAGAGCGAGCGTCATCTGAGAAATGCTTGGACTCGCAGCGTATGGGTCGGCGGTTTTCATGCCGTCTCCGGAGCTTCTTGAAAGATCGTATTGTGCTGAATATGTGGACTGCCGGGAGGTCTAGAGGTGGACACTTCAGTGTTTTGGTGCTCTCTGAAATGCCATCGAGTCGAGTGCTTTAGAAAAGCGGAATACAAAGAGGTCGAGAGCTCGGGGCGAAACAGATTTTCTTCGGTCTCTGGTACTCTTCGTGATATGAGTGAAAGTGAATCTCGAGGACCAGCACCCAACTTGATCGGCCAAGTACCTCGCTCTGGGCGGCATCGCGATTCTCGTCGTGCTCATATCTGCGGGGAGCTGTATCGTCCTCGACGCATCAGTGGTTGTTGCAGCTTCTCAACACCTACTGGATAATCGGATCTGGTCAGAAGGAGCGCAGTGCAATGGAGAATCATCGCCCAAAGCCACAACATCTCAACTGGTCAAAGTCGGTGCATACACCTCGAAAACTGCAAGTTGCTCGGCATTTTCTGGATGAGTTTCGCAGATAAAGAGGACTTTTCCGGGTCACGAGACAGCAACAAAACCATAAGTTTACAGCCAGAATCCGAGCAAAGATGCGCTTACGACAAAACTGAGCTCTCATCATCTGACACCCCTAGGAGCGAATTCGTGCTCGTCTCTGCTATCAGCTTGGCAATTGCATGTTTCTTTTGCCGCACAGCGCTGGCAACTGCCTGGTAGAAGACGCCTTCTGGGTTCACACGGTCGCGCACCGCCTGGAGCTCTTCGAGCATCAATTTGTTACCTTCGATGCGGTCGAACTGCACTGCATCATCCAGCGCGCTGGCGCCGTTGGCACCATGGGCGAGGTCCAGCAGTACCTCTTCGTTCTCCAGGAGCACCCGAAATCGATTCGGCCCGTCATATCGCGCGCAGTAGTGCAATGGCGTCAGCCCGTCGTTGTCGCGGATCACTGGCGAAGCATCATGCCGCAACAGAGTCATGACCATCCTCGAGCCGGTGCGCATCGTCGCATAGTGCAGTGCTGTCATGCCAGAACTGTCGACAGTATCAACATCTGCGCCATTCGCGATCAGTACGACCGCGGGGAGTACCGAGGTGCAGTTTTGTGCAGCAAAGCTCAGCGGCGTCGAGCCATCTACGTCTTGTGCGTTGATGTTTGCACCATATGCCAGGAGCAGCTCCATGCTCTCGAACGCCGAAAACTCTGTCGCATAGTGAAGCGCAGCCGTGCCAAGTGCATCTTGGGCGTTGGGTCGTGCACCACGTATCAGCAGTTCTTTTACAGCTTCTGTACCGTGGATAGTCATAGCTGCGAGATGAAGCGCCCGCTAGCCGGTGATGTCGTCTCTGAGCTCCATATCAGCACCATGTTCGATGAGTGTCTTCACGGCATGGACAGACGCAGAGTTCGCGGCGAGCATGAGCGGTGTCCATCTGCGCCGGGAATACTCTTCTCGCACGTCTACTTCTGTACCATGCTTAATCAGCAGTTTCATCACGCGGATACTATTGCCAGTAGCAGCAACGTGTAGTGGCGTCCATCGTGGGCTGCTCTCGGGTGTACCTGGTTCCAAGACGTCCAGCGCATGCACAGGCGTGTTGCCTTTCTCCAGCAAAAGCGCGACAACATCAGCGTCATTACGCTTCACTGCGAGATGCAGCAAATAGCCCAGCAGCGTGCTACTGGACCAGGTGTAGCGCTCAAAGAGCTGCGCGAGCTCCAACGCGTCGCCCTCACTGACTGCGCGCCAGAGCTGCTCCCACATCATGGCATCGTCCTGCTGCATGCTCGCTCGCGTGTGTGGCTTTTGGCTCGCAAAGTGGTTACTTTCCAAAAATCCCTCAATGTGGCCCCACGGGTAGCTACACGTCACGAAAGCGCTTTTCTTTCTTTGGCATGTCCTGAACCACTCATGATCTTTCAATCAACTCGTGAAATTGAGAAATCATCGGAATGCGATGCGGATGAAGGTTTGCTCGCGGAATACTCTTTGCATCGCGTTGGAGCACAACTCTTGCACAGCTCGTGCTCCGAACTTGGCGCTCGAGTACTATGCTCTGAGTGGCATTGCAATCTATCCGCCGTCCTGGGTGGACTGGTATTATGATAGGTCAAAACGAGCGGGAGATCGTCGCCAAGCACCTCTACGCTTTGGGTTGTCAAAGGCTCAATGGGGTCATGGGCTCAAAAGGAGATGCTCAAATATATCGTGGATCGTACATTACTAATTTCCACAGGTAGTACTCTTTAAAATGATACTTTTCTGTATTTTCTTTTTGGAGGGAGTGTGTTTTAGCTTGCCACGTCAGACCACGTGTAACCGCCTCAATAACGGCCCCTGTCCTCCTCGTGCTTAGCCAGGAAGCTCCGAAAAAGTACCGCTCATTTCCAATCCACACGAACGAACGCCACCTCACCAAGCAGCATGGCCGCCAAGAACCCCCGCATCATCGCGCTCTTCGACGTCGACGGCACGCTCACACCCGCCCGCAAAGTAAGCATCTGAGTCTCCATTCGTCTGTCTCTACTATTCGACTGTGTGTGTGCTAATAGGTCCTGTGTGCTGTGGTTCGGTGCCTGAAGGACGTGTCGCCCGAGATGACTGCGCGCCTGCAGAAGCTGCGCCAGCAGATCACCATCGGCGTTGTCGGCGGCTCGGACCTTGTCAAGCAGAAGGAACAGCTCGGAGAGAACGGTGCGTGTATGCATGCGTGTGTGTGGCTGTGTCGTTACGGTGCTGTACTGACTGATGCCGTTCTGTTGATGTTGTTAATGCTCAGTCGTGGACGAGTTCGACTACAGCTTCTCGGAGAACGGTCTCGTGGCGTTCCACAACGGTGTGAAAGTGGGTGAGACGGTGAGAAGATGGCATATGTATGGGCTTTATTGCTATGAGTAAACGCTCAGTACTGATTGTGAATATTGCGTGAACGACTGTACTGAACGCATAAAGAGCCTGAAGAAGCAGTTTACGAACGAGCAGCTCAACCGCTTCATCAACTTCGTGCTGCGCTACATCGCGGACCTCGATATCCCGATCAAGCGGTGCGTTTTCTTGTATTGCTGCGGTAGTATGCTGAATCGTGTATCATACTAACTAAATGAGATTGATAAACTTGTGCACACGTGTGTATTCATAGTGGCACGTTCCTGGAGTTCCGCATGGGCATGATCAACGTCTCGCCCATCGGTCGCAACTGCTCACAGGAGGAGCGCGACGACTTTGAGAAGTACGACTACGTGCACAACGTGCGCAAGACGTTCGTCGAGGCGCTCAAGAAGGAATTCGCGGACTACAACCTCACGTTCTCGATCGGCGGACAGGTGCGCTTTTTCTGATTGAATCTCAATTTTGCAGCATCCAGTCTATGAGATGGCTAACATACCATTGTGCGGTTGTTCGATCGGGTGGGTATGTCTGTGGGCAGATCTCGTTCGACGTGTTCCCATCGGGCTGGGACAAGACCTTTGCGCTGCGCTTCCTCGACCCGAAGGACTACGACGAGATCCACTTCTTCGGCGACAAGACCCACGAGGTATGTTGAAGCCTACAAGCTCGCCCTCCCTCACCAATCTTGTGAGTCTTGTGGTTTACTAACAAACAGACTGTTGCTGTTGCACTCGTGATGGTAAATACCAACAGGGCGGCAATGACTTTGAGATCTACACGCACGAGCGCACGATTGGCCACTCGGTGACGTGCCCAGAAGACACGATCCGCATCCTCGACGAGCTCTTCCCAGTAACCGACTAGAATGAACTCTGTACTTGAATCAATGGCAAATGGGCTCGCACGAGAGAGGAGAGGCGGAGAAACCTTCACCTGCTACTAGTACACAGTGCGTACAGATAGATGCAGATGAGTGGCAGCGCCATCAATCGAACGCAGCTCTTCAGCGCTATCCGAGTAAGTAAATAAAATAACGCTTTCTTTGTCCGATGAGTTGTCAACCGGGAGCAACACAAAACAGAGCGAGTGAACCTTCGAAAGTGACCGCCTACGTCACCAAACAGATTCACCACTGAGCCAAGCAGTGATGTCCTGCATTTCACGCAAGCATCCAGATCCGCGTTCATTTGGTCAGCGGCCTGGCGCGGAGACGTCACTTGTATTCCTCCTATTCGCGGGCATACTTATGCGAGGCGGGCGGGCGGCAGGCTGTTGACTTGAGCCCATCGCTGACATGCTCTGAGATGACGGCTTATTGACTTGACTTTGTATGCTTTTCGGCGAGCTAATTAGACAAGAACGGATTTTTTGCAGAACAAGTCTAGACGAAAGCCTCGGATTGCTGTCTTGTCTTTATTTATTCCTCTTCAAGCAGCGCGTCCTTGTCCAGAAGCTTGGCCATCGGGTCGTCCCCGCGCGAGCGCAGCAGCTTGTAGGCCTCCATTTCCTCGGCGTCCACCTCGTAGTTGCCCATGGAGTTGTACTTGCGCTTTTTGTCGTCCTCCGCGTCCTTGCTTTTCTTTTCGTTGCGTGCAGCCCGCTTGAGCGCCTTCTTGAGCTTCTTGTCGTCCAGCTCGGGCGCGATGTTCTCTCCATACATGTCACTGCGCTTGCGCAGGCCACTATCGCCCTTCTTCTTTTGTTGCTGGTCGTCAGCGCCGTCGTTACTCTCTGAAGCCACCGGCAGCATCTGGCGCTCGCTGACTGCGCGCATGGATGCCTCGAGCGCGCGCTTGCCGTCCTCGCCCGTGCAGTACGACTTGCGCACTTTCGAGTGGCAGCACGCGTAGCCCCAGGTCATTTCGCCGCGGTCGAACCAGGAACCCCAAATAGCCGTGTGGTTGTTCTCGAAGGCGTCCTCGACGTACTTGGACTTGACGGGCGCGCGCTCGAGGCCCTTGACCACGCGGCCGTCGCGCGCGTACTCGACGTAGTGCTCACTCTGCGCCAGCAGCAGCTCTTTGGGCGGCGCCTCCAAATGCTGCTGGCCGCCGTACTTGTCGAGGATCTTGCGCGCCTTGTCGCGCTCGAGTGCTGCCTTCTTCTCCTCGAACTGCTTTTTGAGAAACTCGGCCTGCGATGGATTGGCCAGCGGGTGAATGTCCGTGCCCTTGGCGTACGCCTCCCACGCGAAGAGCTGCGCCGATGCCAGCTGCTGCGCGTCACCCGTGAAGCGCACGACGTTGTCACCCGCGAAGGTCGTGTCCTCGGCCAGTAACTCCGGGTTCGGATTGTCGCGCATCGAGCGCGTCTTTGGGTCGTAGTACGCCGAGTTCGGATTCAGGTTGCGCAGATACTTGGCTGTGTCCTCCCGGATGCGCAGGTTGCGCACCGTCGTCTTCATCTGCGCGCCGCCCACGCCGCCCTGGCGCGCCACGCGCTCCGTGAACATCGGACCCTCGTCACGATCGCGGAACTCGCCGTCTTCGGACTCCAGGTCCGAGTCGTAGTCCGAGTCCGAGTCGCTGTCCGAGTTGGAATCCCCATCGGACGCCTTGTCTTTATCGTCAGGGTCCTTATGGCTCTTGCTCTTCTTGGTGCGCTTTTTAGTAGCACCTTCCCCTGTATTAACGGCGGACTCCTGCAGCTTTTTGTTCACCTCGTCCATGCGCAGCTTCTTGCGCGCCTCGTCGATCTTGTCATAGCGCGCGATGGTCTTCGCGTGCTCGCCCGGGTCGTAGCCGAGCCACTGGTCGCGCTTGGCGTCGAAGGCCAGCTTGCCGAACTGCTGCGAGCGCACGTCCACGAGCACCTCGTCGCGCTTGATGTCGCGATTCGTCTTCCACGCGCCCACCTTGCGCGGCCGCTCGACGCATTCAACCGTCTTGTGACTCATGGCGCCGCAGTTCTTGCACGCGCCCTTACGCCACTTGACAGGTACGCGTTCACTAGCCGATGCATGCTGTTGCTCCTGCTGCTGCTGTCCCTTGGCTTTGCGACCACGCAGGTAAAGTTCATCAGCCTCGTGGATCGAGAGCAGGTGCGACTGGTTCTGGATCGACTGGTGCTTGAGCGACGGGCCAGTGTCGCCCAAGTACCACGGCCGCTTTGTGATGTACTCGGGGTTGTGCGGGTTGATGAGGTTGCCGTCCGCGTCCTGCTCCGGCGGCAGTGTGCCGTTCTTGCGCGCCTCCTCCAGCTCACGCTTCTTCTTGAAGTCGCTCGTGGACATGCGCTCGCCGCCTGCGGACGCCATCTTCGCCCAATTGATCGCTTATGCGGAACGCTTTGGCTTTTGGTTCTTGGCAACAAGGCAGTGGAGGAAAACACAACATGCGGGGAAATTTAATCAGCCACATTTGTAGTTAGATTCACCTATTTTAAGAGCGCGCTTGCCAAAACGAATTCGTTCAAGTAAAACCGCTTAAATTATTCTAAAATCGAAATAACGCAGTTTCGAGGTTGCGTCCTTCCGGATTTAAGAGATTACTTGAAGTGTGATTTTTTAATGAGTCAGAAACAGTACGCAACGTGCTGTAGTTAAGTACTAACCATACTGTTCTCATTTTATTACAAGACCTGCTTGCAAACCACGAAAGAACAACACTGCGCGCGCCCCTCTTTAGCTCTTTTTCACTATGAGACTTGCCGCGGAAAGCGCACGAGTGAGTGGCGTGAGGTCACCATAGCGAGCGCAATGATCTCGGAGCGCGCGCACGCCGAGTGCGTGCGGCTGCTGGAGCTGCTGATCAACAAGCGTGTGCAGGAGAGCTGGTCCTGGGTCTTCATGACACCCGTGACCGGCATCCCGGGCTACGACCAGATCATCAAGAAACCCATGGACCTGGGCACAGTCAAGAAGCATTTAGGCTCGAAACCCTCGCGCTGTCGCTTCAAGTCCCACGAGAAGTTCGCGCGCGATGTGCGCCTTGTGTTTCACAACGCCATGGTCTACAACAAGGACGACCAGCACGTGCGCGGCTCGGTCTTCGACGCCGCGCAGCACCTGTTGCGCGTGTTTGAGACCGCGTACGCCAAGGCCATCGACACGGTCTTCAAAGAGGAGGCGCGCGACGACGACCAGGATCAGGAAACGCCACCAAACACCGCGGTCGTGGGTGCTAGTGCGTCTGCTGCTAGTGCTGCTGCTGCGAAGGGAGACAGTCAGGCTGTCAGTGGCGAACGCAAGAGTGGCGACTCGAGCGTGAGTGAACCCAAGTCTTCATCATCGTCTTCTTCGCGCCACCGTCATGGAGAGTCTGGCTCAAATGCGACAGTTGATGGTGATGGAGACGTGGAGATGGTGGAAGAAGGCAGGACCAGCAAGTCGCACAAGAAGGACAAGTCGAGCAAGAAGGAGAAGAAGTCCAAGAAGTCCAAGAAGAAGAGCAAGGACAAGGAGAAGAAGCACTCGTCGTCCTTCAGCGGTGAGTCGAAGAAGAAATCTCACAAAAGCAGCAGCAGCAGAGATAAGGACAAGGACAGAGAGCGGTCGAAGGACAAGCACAGCAGCAGCAGTGGTGGAGACAGCGAGCGCGTGAGCAGCAAGTCTGCGGTGGAAAGTGAGAGCAGTGTTGCGGTGCCAACGAGCAGTTCAAGCAGCAGTGGTCTTGCACCGACCTCGTCAGTGAAGACTGAGTCCGCACCAGTAAAAGTGTCGTCATCGTCAAGCTCAAGCGTGAAACCAGAACCAAGTGCCTTGTCCACCAACGTGAGTAGTAGCAGTAAGAGCAGCGCGAAGAAGAGCGATAGTGGATCATCGCAGAGCGCTTCAGTCACAACAACGGTGGCCACGCCAAGCAGCGCAACATCTGCCACAGTAAGCAGCAGTGGGAAAATGCCGGACAGCGAGATCCAGGCGTGCCTGGGGGTACTCATGAAGCTGATCAAGTACAAGGAGGGCAACATTAGTCCCGCAGCGCCATTCCTACAACCGGTGGAGCTGAGCCACTTTCCAGACTATCGCGTGAAAGTGCCGAACCGCATGCACCTCTACGGCGTTCAGAAGAAGCTACGCAACGGCGGCTACGCGGATATCCACGCGTTCGCGCGTGACGTGCGGCTGATCTTCTCCAACTGCCTCATCTACAACAGCGATGTGATTTTGAGCAAAGTGATGCGCAGCCACGCTGTGACGCTCATGAAGCTCTTCGAGACGCTCTTCGAGAAGATCGGCGGCTCGTGGGGTGGCATTCCCGAGCGCTGGAAGTGCCACCAGATCCTGCATGACATCCTCGCGCACCGCACGGACGGCCAGGAGACCGCGCAGTGGTTCAAGTACCCGATCCAGACGTATTTTGACTCGGCCGACCAAATCCCGTACGGCTACTACAAAAAGATCAAAGTGCCCATGGACATTGGTACCGTCTCAGCGCGTCTGCACCTGGGTGAGTACAAACACGTGTCGGAGTTCATCAAGGAGGTGAAGCTTATCTTCGACAACTGCATCCGATACTGGAAACCTGATCCACAAGGCCAGACGTACTGTGAGTCGGCACGAGTGCTCACGAACCTGCTAAAGTCTCAGGTGGACAACGTTTTAGGCTCGACGCTGAGTGAGGAGCTGCACTCGAAGGACAAACACAAGTCTTCTTCTTCGTCGGGATCATCGTCGTCTAAGAACCACCGCCCGTCGTCCGCTTCTTCTGCTGTGCCATCAGTCTCAGTTGCAGTTCTCCCGTCATCATCAACATCCTCAATAGTAGCAGCTCTACCTCCACCGCCCTCTGTGGACGAGAAAAGCGCAAAGCGCAAGTCGTCGTCCAAGTCTTCTTTTGCTCTGAAGGACGTGTGTCTAGGGATCATGAGGCAGCTTCGCGCGCACAAGATGAAGGGCTACCGTGGTGTGGACATCTTGACCTCGGGCCCGTTCCTCCACGCCGTCGATACGACCAAGTATCCGGACTACCTCAAGATCATCTCGGAGCCGATGGACTTTGCGAAGATCGAGCGCAAGCTGAAAGGTGATCGGTACGGAAGTGCAGATGAGTTCAGTGCGGACGTGCACCTAATCTTCTCCAACTGTCACAAGTACAACAGCGACCCGATCGAAGGCGCCGACATCCGCGCGATGGCGAGCAGTCTACGAGACTACTTTGTGGAGTTGTACAACGAGAAGCTGAGTCGTCAGGATGGGGCCACTGGATCGGCAACGAAGTCTGTTGTTGAAGCCAAACCAACTGAAGTGATCTCCGCATTTGCTGCTCCAGTGAAATTGGCTGTGGTTTCGGATGCGAAACCTCGAGTGGCAGTGAAGCCAGAAGTGTCAACGACTTCGAGTTCAGATCAACTGAAGGTGAAGGCGCCCTCTCGATCACCAACAAAGAAGTCGTTGAGTGAATCGACAAGCGGTTCGTCATCCCGCGAACCAGAGAAACAAACGGCGGCTTCAGTTTTCAGTAGTAGCAGTAGCAGCACTCGCGTCGTGAAACAAGAACGCTCTTCTGTGCCTTCTGTTGTCAAGATGAAAGACAATTCTATGGTATCAGCAATGCCATTGTCCTCGGTGGCGCCAGTGGTGGCAACGAAAGCGAAGATCGAGCCCTCCAGTGTTTCCTCGAAAGACCCAGCACCTCTGAAGTCTGCCACAGCTGCGGCTTCTTCCTCCACCGCCTCTGCTTCATTGTCATCGACTGAAGCAGAGGAGCTGAGACGCAAGAAAGAGCGCAAAGAGAAGAGGGAAAAGAAGGAGAAGAAGAAAGAGAAGAAGGAGAAAAAGAAGAAGAAGGACAAGGAAAAGAAGAAGAAAGACCGCAAGGACAAGAGCGTTGAGCGACCGGCAGACGGGAGCTCAGTGGTCTCTGTGAAACCTGCGAGTAGTTCCTCTACTGCCCCTGCTGCCACGTCCAGCACAGTCGTTGTTGCTGCTCCAGTGATAGTCGCGCCACCAAAGCAGAAACCAGTTCCTGTTCCTACTATCACAGCCGTCGTTGTCAAGGCTGCGCCACTGCTCGCCGCGCCAATCAAGAGCTCTTCCGTTGGTTCGAAAGTCTCTGCTGCTGAGCTGCAGAAGGCCTCGTCTTCGTCTGGCTCGTCGAACAAGAGCAAGGGCAAGAAGAGTAAGAAGAGCGACCTGAACTCGTGGGAGTCGTCCTGCGAACGCGTGCTCAACCGCCTGCAGAAGATCGAGCAAGTCGTAAAGCTACACTTCGACCAACCGCTGCTCGAGATTTTTCCGCAGCTGCAAGCTGAGTACTCGCGGCTGATCAGTGAACCGATGGACCTGCGCACTTTACGCGAGCAGCTCCACGCGCACACTCTCACGGTCAAGGAGTTCATCCGCAAAGGGCGACTGATCTTCCAGAACGCGATCAAGTTCAACTGCGCGAGCGACCCGGCGTCGCTGCACGTGCGTGAGATGTCGAGCCATCTGCAATGGTACTTTGACTCGCTCTGTGCAGAGCTGAACTTGCTGGAGTCCGACGCCGACAAGGCCAAACAGAAGCAACTTCGTCAGGAACGTGGCGAGCTGGTGGCCAAAGTGCCGATGGACATCA
The DNA here is from genome assembly GCA_023336215.1 of Globisporangium iwayamae. Classification (NCBI taxonomy): domain Eukaryota; phylum Oomycota; class Peronosporomycetes; order Pythiales; family Pythiaceae; genus Globisporangium; species Globisporangium iwayamae. Next base: position 13,468 of record JAADWP010000483.1, read on the forward strand.
AGCCCAAGGAGTGCCTGAAGCTGCTGCGCGTGCTCAACAGCCAGAAGTACGACAAGAACTGCTGGCCGTTCCGGAAACCGGTTAAGGTGCTCTTCCCGACACTCGCAGTCGAGTATTTTGACATCATCAAGAACCCCATGGACCTTGCGACAATCAGCGACAAGGTGAGCGCGTTCGAGTATAAGCTCCACGGGGATTTCATCCGTGATGTGCGGCTGACGTTCGAGAACGCGATCACCTACAACAAGGCAGACAAGGACCGCGAGGGCTGGAGTGTGTACGCGGCGGCGATCCATATGCTGAGCGTGGCGGAGGATCTCTGGAACGACGTGACGCTCGAGGTGACGGAGCGGCTGCGACGCAAGGATATGCTGCGCAAGGAGCGCGAGCGTCTGGGTGAGAAGAAGAAGCCGAGCGAGAAGCGTCTCGAGAAGGAGCGACTGCGCACTGAGGGTGAATCGAAGAAGCCCTCGTCGTCCTCCTCGTCGAGTCTGGTGTCCGCTGCGAGCGAGCACATGAAGCAATCATTGAGAGTTGACAAGGAGCGAGCACACTCACAACAACCACCATTGTCTGGTGCGACGATGCCATCGCAGTCTTCTGCGTCCTCTGACTCTGTTCTCGCAGCAGCGACCATCGCGGCTTCGGCCAGTAGCGGAAGTGCTTCCCGTGACGGATCTCCTGACTTGTCAGCCACGCGCCTGAAGCTCTCGATCGTGAACCGCCAGAATGTCGACCGCATGAACAAGTCCGAGCGCAAGGCCGAAGAGAAGCGCCGCAAGCGCGCGCGCCGCGAAGAAGAGATCGCGCGCTCCGAGAAGCGCCGCCGCACGGCTGTCGCAGCCACGGATGACGCGCTGCGCGAGGCCGAAGCCCGCAGTCGCCGCAAGCAGCAGAAACTCGAGATCGCGCAGGCGATGAAACTTCGTGAAGAGCGCGACCAGAAGGCCCGAGAGGCAGAGGCTGAGCGCGCGCTGAGCATGAAGATGAAGTTCAACGCCGCAGCTTGGACGGGGGAGCTCGTGCCTGCGCAGAAGACGAGCCAGGGCTTCTGGACCAAGAAGCGCATCAAACTGCAGCTACCCGCGGCCTTCCAGTCGCAGCCAGACCACCAGCACCAAATGGCGATGCCGATCGACTCGTACTAACTTAAAACAGCATCCCGCCTTCTTGGATTTGTGATTTGATTGAACTAGGTTCGACAGTTTTCCATGTTGCGTGTTAGGGATGATAAGATCATATACAGGCATGCAACAAAGAACAGCAGAGAACAACAGAGAGCAAAGAAGCGTAAGTGAGAAATGAATAACCTTATGGCGAGGAGGCGACTTACTCGTGCTTGTATTGCTTGGGGAGGGGAGGAAGAAAATCATCATCTATCGTCGGAGCTAGCTGCACGGACGCTGGAGCCAACTGTCTGCCTGTCTGTCTCGCCTACTTTCTTCCCCACGGGTCAAAAAAAATAAAAAAATGGCAGAAGCGAAGGAGTCGACACCGAAGAAACACGAGCTATTGCGAGCGATCGACAGCAGCACGGTAGATGAGGCACCGACCGACTGATCTCACGCCTACGCACGACTAAGAGCAACAACAAAGTCACCCCCAGCACTACGTAGTCTCGAAATAGTCGGTCAAGCCCGTCCGTCGGTCCACTCTCTCGTCCTCCACGCACTGGAATCGTTCGCTGTGTTCGCTCGTCGTCTAAAGTCTTCCTTATTCGTTGCTGCCGCCTGTTGTTGGTGTTGTTTCTTGGTTTGCGCGTTCTTTTTTTCAAGTCGTGACACATCGCTGTTGTTTGTTTCTGCGCTTCGTCCAAAATAGTCGCTTGTTGTTGTTGTTGGTTTGGTTGGTTGGCTGGGTGTCGGTTGGTGTGTCATCATCGGTAGCAGATCTTCTTTTTCTCGGTTGAGGGAACGTCGTGTCGAGCGCACCATGTTCTTCTTGCTGAGCTGCCTTGGGGTTGTTCTTGTTAGTTGAGATTGTTTTGTTTCTTGGATTTCGGATCTGACGCTGAAGTGAGAACGGAGCAGCGAACACTCATACAAACTGCCTTCTTCTTGCGCCGCTCGCATTCCCTCGCTTCACCAATTTCTTCTTCTTCTTACGCGTAGCGCATCTGATCTTGTGGAGCGTTGGCGTCGTAGGTGAGGCCACCGTCGACGCCCTGCCAGCCGTACTTAAAGTGGTACACGTGCGGGCCATAGCCACCACAGGTATGGTATCCATCCTTGCACATGCAGCCGTAGTTGTCGCTCGACGACGGCGACGCGCAGATCTCAGCAGGGTACGGACCCCCGAACCCATTGTTGTTGTTGTTGTCGTTGCAGCCACAGTTGAGGAGCTGGTTGTGATGCATGCACGACTGGTGGTGGTAGTTGTACGGCGTGCTTTCCGGGCGAAGAAGGCCGTACGCGAGGTGGTTCGGGATCGAAATGTGTGCCTGGAGGAACAGCAGCTCCTCGTCGGGCACCTTGCCCCATCGGTCGCGGTCTTGGCTGCCCGGGCACTCCCAGTCCGAGATGCCGTACACCAGGTTCTGTAGCCACGTCTTGCACTCCCACAGCACGTTTGGGTCGAGCTGCAGAAACTGCGCCACGAAGAGGAAGTCCAGAGACTGGTCCACCAGCAGCAGCGCCGAGCCCGCAAGCACGCTCGGGAGAAAGTCGACCGACTGGTAGTCCAGCAGTGCCACGTCGATCAGACGTACCGCGTGCACGAACAGGTCCTTGGTCCCCGACAGGTTGTGCTTTGGGTTCACAAAGTCCCTGTTGTTTAAGAATAGGGCCAAATCAGATAACACAATACAGTTAGATTCATGACACAAACTCACAGGACCAGTACGGAAGTAGCCATGTGAACGTACCCCATGGTGTCGAGAGGTGGTTCGGACGAGTCGCCCGCTAACAAGAAGAGCAACCAGGAGAGCGGAGTCGTTGGGTGGAGGTTCCAGTTGAGCTCCTGCAGTTGTTGTAGCACACGGTCAGCTAGTATGTTAGACAGAAGTTCACTGCCACCATAGACACTAAACTTCAATAACCAACAGACACAATAACACGTACCACAAGGTACTCCCCTTCGTAGCGGACGAGGTCGTCGCCGCCGCAGTTGACCGCACCCTGCTCCGAAATGTACGCTGCGAGTTCGGTCGCCTTGGGCGGGTGCACCTCCTCGATCTTCGCAGCCATGAAGACGCACGTGAGCCCCATGAGTTGCAGCTCGCGCTGCACGGCGAAGACGTCGTCGTAGTTGCGGATCGAGTACGCGTCGTGCTCGTGCAGCAGCGCGCGCTTGCGGAGGATGATGTGCGCGTACTGGATCGCAAAGTGCGCCGTCTGGCGCTGGAGAGCGAAGTGCGCGCACACGCCGGCGACCCAGTGCCACGTGTAGCCGAACTGGTCGTAGTTGTTCGAGTACGGCAATTGGCCGACCGAGAGCGGCGAGAACGAGCCGCGCGCCACGGCACCGTGGCCGTGCTTGGCCGAAAAGTGCGACGACGAGAACCCTGGCGTGGCGGGGGAGAGCGGCGCCGCGATCGGCGGCAGCATGCCAAACGCCGTCGCGCCACCAGCACCAGCAACGCCACCATACTGGGATTGTTGCATCGGCTGCATTGGCTGCTGGGGGTGCGCTGGCGCAAAAAACGAGGGAGGCATGGGGGTCAGGCGCGCACTCTGCTGATACGACATCTCCTTCTGGCGCATACTCAGCACCATCATGAGGTCGAGGTTCATCGCAGCCAGTCGCTCACTCTAGTTCTCTCACTTACTCACTGGAAGTGTTCGCGCGTGTGTTCGTTCGCTCCGTCGCTACTGCGAAAAGAAAAGAGACAAATCTTTCCTTCTGGTTCGCGTCTCGCACTCGCTCGCTCGCCCTCCTACGCCTCGCGCGTGTGGTGATAACACTGACGCCCTTCTTCGCTCTTCAGTCGCTCTGCTGTCGTTCGTCTCTTGCTCGCGTCTTCCTGCCGCTCGCCTTCTTCCTTCCGTCGTCTGTCCTGTCGAGCCCCCCACCGATTCCGCACTCACACACAAAAGCACACACAACAAACAACAGGCCACTTGCGCGCGTTTAAGAGCGAGAGGGAACACACAAGCAAACGTTCGTTCGTTTGTTTGTTTTGCTGGCCTTGCGTGTTCTCGAGCGCATACAAAAGTTCAGTCACCACGAGCGAGGGAGGGAATGAATGCCCGACAGGTTGGCAGACGGAATAGTTCGTATAATCAGGTAGAACATGAGACAGAATAGAGCTAAAATGTCTCCCAAGTCGCAAACTTGGTGGTCTGGTTTTAGTGGACAAATACAATTGTGCCCACTTCAATGTTTTGCCGCATCCACCACATTTTTGCCGACACAAATACCGGTATCTACGGTATAAGTAGCGCAATCACACAACAGAGGTGTCAATTATTGTTGAAAGATCCAAACAATGAAATAGACAAGTTCTCTATTATAGATCCTTTCTTATATACGACTTACGCTTGGATCCGATACCTCTTCTTAGCCAATAATATCACTCAAGATGAAGAAGTGTGTCACCTTTCTTCTATCCGACATTGGTAAATACGCACGGAGACGTAAGAAAAACTTTTCATTCGAATTTAATGGCACTAAAGCATTCGCTTGTTTACCGCTTTTTTAAATGTATCAGTGGGAATATTGCTCAAGGAAAGGGTGAAGGTGACCAGCAACGACGGTGCGAAGCCACTGTCGTACGGCAGGGCTGTGCCCAAAAACCACTTCTAGTAGACAGCAGTTCAATTCTTTCAAGCAAATGGAATGGCCAGCACGCTCAACCGCTTCTATCTGGATTTATCGTGCTTCCTGCGTGACCCCAAGCGCAAGAGCATCTACCTGTGGGCCAAGCGCTTCGCTGAGATCGCCGCTGCATGCAGCCAGAAAGCTTCAGGCGACCAGAGACGGCTTCGTAAGCAAGGAATAGCAACCCCCACCCCACCCCATCCCACCCCCTTGACGTTGAGCTGGATATCCTTAACTGGATCGACAGCTACAGCGCAAAGCGAGGCAAGTGGCAGAAGAAGTTGGCGTCTTGCTGTCAATATGGTCTGCCTCGTAAAAGTAGCATAAAGCGTTTCTGAGACGCCACGCCTTCTCGTTCTGTTCAAGGACGCGCCAAGGGCAGAATATCCTCGTTGATCACGTCTACAACGTGGATAAACCTCAGTGTTCTATGAGCATATTTATTAGACCATGATCGACCCCAAGGGCGTCAACACGGTCTAGGTTCGCTTCAGAGGCAAGGATAAAGAGTGCGTTACCTACATACTCCTAGGGGTTCGTTTGGCCGCAAGTACACACCATTCCTTGTTCTGAAGACTGCAAAATAGAAGAAGGAGGTTGAGACAGAGAACAAGGACAAGAGGCACGGATTCGGATCGCGGTTGTGGTCACAGATGACAGCTTTGCAAAACGAGTTCGATATTTGACTGCTCGGCAACACCACAGTGTGGTAGAGCTTGAATCTGTCAGCTCGATTTCTTGAGCATCATTTCGAGAACCGATCTGACAAAATCGTGTCGGTACTGCTGCTAAGAGACAATTTTTGCGCACTGGACGGACAAAGTGTTGCAGTGCGTTGAGCAACTCAACGTCGTTTTGGTGAAGGTACCTCCTGGCTACACCAGTGTTTGCCAGCTGGCCGCCCTCTCGTGGAATCGGTCGCTGAAGAAGAGACTGCACCAGCGCTGGACAGAGCAGCTGCATCATCAATTGGACAGCAACGACAGGACTGACGGTCGCTTCAAACTGACCCCCATCGACACGCAGCGATGTCGTAAAGTGGGTGACCGAATCGTGGGAAGCTTTGTTGGTATCAACTATCGAAAACGGATTCAACGCAATTTCGACAGAGGAACCAGTAGATGCTGACACTCGTGCGCACTACAATAGCTTGGTGTCACGGCTTGAAAAGCTGCGGCTTCTAGATTTAGAGATTGGTGAGGTTACATTTGGTCATGATATGGATGAATATCATCGTTTACCCAACCTCCCTTGGGTTTTGTATACGTTGAATAGACCAATCAGGTGGTTTGTAGCGATGAAAACCAATTAGAAATGAGATTGGGATCAAAATTGACCAATTATAGCCGTCAGGGTTATGTAAGTGCTGAGAGCCACTGATTCCAATGTATCGGATCCAAATCGCTCAGAAAATATATGTATCCCCTTACAAAACCTAATACAAAGCCATATCACTTGCATATCTGCTCGGTTTCCGACCGATGGGTCCCGACAACCTGCAGCCAGGAAACACAAAGCGCGCCCGAGCTACAGCTGTGAAGGTGTTCGCTAAGTTTCTAAAGGTAGAGGGTGTTGCGCTACAGTATGTGTGTGAATGCATTGCGAATGACACGAGTGGGCGAGTGTTTGTGTCTGTCGTGAATAAATTTGGCATGTATTTAGCGTTCAATAAGGGCAAGGCGGGCAAGCAGCTCGCTAGACACACGTGCATGCAGTACTATCGTCAGGCTAGGCACTGGCTGCTCGATATGTTCCTCCAACACCGTGTAGCGCTTGAGGCAAAGCTGCTCAAAATGGGCCGCACGCTCGAGAGCTTTTGCCTCAAGCACGAGGGCGGTGGCTTTGTACAGAAGGCCACTGCGTGTACAAAGGGTGGCCTGCGGTGTATGATGCTATATCTCTATGCGGATACACGTATGTCTAGTGACTATCAAGATGTGTCTCTGCTCTGTCTGCTTTGGTACATGTTCGGCCGTGCGTCTGATGTGACGCACGTGCGCAAGAAAATTATGTCTGTGGATGCAGGAGACGTGTTCTTTGTTCGCTTTATATGCATGAAAACAAGCGAAGAGCAAGAGCTCTCTCTCTATCCTGACGCTGACTATGCCACCTGCTCGCTCCTAGCTATCGCGCTCGCCTTGGCGACACAGAAAGCGCCGTCAGCCGACATAATCGGCAACCTCCGCGCGTAGGCAGTACCAACGCAACTCGCGCTCGGTGACGAGACGCCGCTCATCGAGTTGCTCGACTCACCAGGCGCCGCGGCGACCGCGCTCGCACCCCATGCCGCCTTTCCCATGACCCTCTCTCACCATCCAAAGCCACGTCAACAGGCTGTTCGACCGCATCGCGCGCCCCGCCAGTGTCGAGGAGCAGCTCACATAGCACTCCTTTCGCCGTGGGCGGGGCACAGCACGCGAACGGCTCATCGGAGTTCACCGACCGCTGGATCTTCGACAGGGGCGCCTGAAACGTGAGAACAACCAACAAAGCGATTAACTACGTGTTCAACACGCGCGCAGAAGTCCACAAGGTCGCCAAGGTGCTAAGCGGATAGCGCCCAAGCGAGCACGTACCTCTTGGCGGGCTCGCGACTTTCGACGCCCAAACACGCGAGCAGATCACCACTGTGAAAGAGCGCCTCTTCGCGACCTGCTGGAAGATGTCCTCTTCGAGCTTCTGCGTCTGGGGGCGCGTGCTAGACACTCTCATCGCGCACGTGCTGCAGCATTACCCGCAGCTAAAGCAGGAGCACCCGCACAGCCCTGTCATTTAGCGCATCGAGCAGTGCACGCTCAATGCGCAGTGCTTGCTCGCTAATCTGCTGGCGTGGTCGTCTCGCATCGTTGCGGCACGAGCTCCACCTGCGCAAGCAGAGGCGCGACGCAATGGGAAAGGTGAGACAGAAGAGGAGACTAAGGAGCAAAAGATCATTCGGCACCAAGCCACTGTTATCGACCACCTGATGAGGCTCACGAAGCGCCAGGACAAGCGCCTAGATACGCTCGAGACGATGATAGGTGATGGTGCGCCCAGGGAGCAAGAGAGCTGCAGTAGCGCGCAGTGGAAAAAAACCACGCCGGCTAAGCGACGACAGCGGCCAGCGGCGACGGTGCTGAGTGCCACTTGGTACGACTGGTACTGCAGGGAGCCGCGTCTGTGGGATGCACAAGGCGAGAAGCAGCGCAAGTCAGATGCGAAGCTGATCGTCACATATATGATGCTGTTCCTTCAAGCTTTTCCCTCCGTAAAAACCACGCAACGTATCGTGATGTGGCGATGTCACTCGGCGAGACAGCGGAGCGAGGCACGATCACCTTTCTCGAGGAGCGCGCGATCTCGAAACGAGGATCGCAGTCAGTGCTCAAGTATATGCACGCGCTTCACAAAGCCGGCGTGTTGAACGTGCTGATCGCCTCTCACAAACGTCTTCTGGTGTCAGGCGCCATTGTAACAGGGTACACGAGTGGGTTACACCCCTGTAACCACTCTGCCAGACTATTGTCTGCGCAACAAATATAAGTCCAAACTTAGTGAAAGTTTGCAATGTCCACTTTTGAAGTGGCGCGTGCGAACTTGATATGCACT
>JAADWP010000484.1:0-21806 GCA_023336215.1 Globisporangium iwayamae
AAGAAAGCTTTGACAACGGACGCTCCTAGCACTTGTTCGTCTCTTCATTAGCGTATATTTGAACCCTCCTTTGTGGCTGAATATGCAGTAGTTTTTGAAATATTGAAAAAATCTGTGATTTCTAAACTTTTGGCGGGCACTAGACCGAGTTCCACATTGCATTCCACACGCTGTTTTAGCTCAGTAGTAGAGCGTCTGATGGAAAATCAGGTGGTCGGTGGTTCGATCCCACCAAACAGCATAAACACAGCCCGAATCCGCCACACAACGTAGAACTGCGAAAGCGACCGTACCGTGTGAAGTGTGAGTCAGGCTTGCCGCCAGTGCGATGAGTTCAAAAGGCAGGACCTCCTTCCGGGAATGATTCAATGCCCATGGCGTTCAAAATCAACAACCGCAGCAGGCCTAAGCGCACAGAGGCAAGTCGCATCACATCCTTTTGGGCACGAACTGCGATACATTTATATTGAGTATAAATCTGCTATTTGTGTCTGCACGTTGCAGTGTTGTGGCCGTCTCGAGTACCGCATCGCCTGTAGCAATACACATCGTGCGATCGCTGCTCGCCTCTTGACTGAATCCGTCGATTTCGTGGATGACTTGCTTGTGCGTAAAGCAGAGATGGCCGGATGCTCTTGTCCACCGTCAGTGCTTCTTCCGATAGCAACCGGAGAGGCTGAAGGTGCTCGCTGTACGCCGCCGTTGTGCAGCACGGCGTAAACAATGCTGGCACCTTGTCCATCTTGCCAGCAGCCTGGAAAGCAGCAAGCAAATGCACACACGGGAGACCATGCTGCATCCACACCGCGCATGTACAGTTCGGCGCGCCAATGTTCACCTCCACGTTGGACTCGAGCGACGATGAGCGATGAGAAACGTAGCAGAGCTCGTCCGACGAGAACGCGACCACGTAGCTTGGAATCTTCATCATCTCGTGCTGGAGTTTCGTCTCAGCGTTCGGCGTCACCTTGCGACTGCACGATCTCTACTCCGCTGCATAACGCAGCCGCTTGAAGCACTCTCTCATTTGGATCTTGGCGTACGCGCGGAAGTACTCGTACGGGAGGAGCTTCCTTGGCTTGAGCCTCAGTGACCGTACTTGCTCACTCTCGACGAAGTTGGTCGTGCGCCAGCCGTACAGTGGGGTAGTCTTGAAGTGCGGGGACAGTGCCCAGCGGTCGGGCTGCAGCGATCTTAAGTAGAGAGCTGCTGGTTCATTTGCGGCAGCAAGCTGGTCGATGCTGGCGGAGAAAGCCGCCTCTGTCTTCGCAGCTTGAGTACACCACACAAAACCTTCCTGCGAGACGGTCAGCTTTATCGTTTTGGCTGCTCGCATGTTCCCTGCTCAGCGAACAGCAAAATGGATGAGCATCACACATGCACAGCAGTCATCATACCGCAATCGACTCACCTATGATGTGTCGAGTGCAGAAGTGTACGCGAAAGTTGAGCGCCTCTGCTGCTGACACAATGCCGAGGTGCCGATCACTGAAGACAGGAACGCTGGATAACGGATAGCCTCTTGCAAACAGGACACCGAAGAACCAGTTGTAGTTACTGGTGTTCTCTGTCGGGGCGAGCGCGACTGCTGTGATCATGTTCTCCATGTGGCCGTCCCGAGCGACTAGGATAATCTGCATGCCGTTGTAATGCCGGTGCTTCATATGCGCTGCATCGACGCCGAACACTTGCTGACAGTTGACAAAGAGTCGCGCGTCCATGTCGATGATTGATCGCTTGAAGCAGCCGCTTGAGTCTTGGCGCATCTCCGCCCAGAGATTCTCGTTGATAGCCGACAACTCTCGAAGGTAGCTTGGCAGCAAACCGATGAATCGCGTGTCTTCAGCGTACATTTCCTTCAGCACCTCCTCTTTTGCACGGCGAACGAGCGAGTTACCGCAGGCAGTGCCGTTCTGCAGCCTGAGTTGCTCTGTGAGTGTCGCTGCCGATGCTGAGTTGTTGGCCACGACAGACACCCTGAGCACTGTGCTGCCAGTGGCTTGGCGTTATGTTGGCTTGGTAACACCAGTGCTGTTCGTGTGCTCGAGGCAGCTCGACGCCACGTGCCACAATGACTCTCTTTGCCTGTGCCGAGTGCGCGATGCATTCACAAACCAACCACAGCTTGTGCACGAGCACACATACCTCCTGAACGTGCCGCCTTTGGTTGATACCACTGCGCGCTTCCCTTGCATCAGCGCCACGTCCTGAATGAACGCCGTCATTGTCTTGCTCGTCTCCCATTTCTGCGACCTCAGCGCCATTGGCTTCATCACTTGTGCTGCAGCGCCTGAGGCGAAGGAATGAAGACGAGAGTGGACCGTGATGAGAGCCAAAGGATTCTATTTTGAGCAAACTGACCAGAGACTGTGTCATTAGACTTTTGTTTGATTTGGCATCGGGTGGCAACAAAAACCTCTTCAAATCGGTTTGAGTCACCTTTTGGGCAAAAATGACGATTTGAGTCACCTTTTGGAATTTTCCCTTATTTTAATTTTTGGCTGTCAAATTTTTTTAAATATGTGCGTAAACTGAAATTTGCCTCTTGCAATTTGACGAATTTTAGGTCTACTATCTCGTATTTAAACAAACTCACGAATAAATTTCAATTGCAAAAAAGGCGCGACGAGCGAAAGAAGAGCGCTTTCGTCTCGATGGCTCCGGCGGCGCACGAACTGCGCGATGCCACCGCGCATGCGGAAGAAGAGACCACGGCGGACGTGGAGCAGTACAGAGAGCTAGTCGTTGAAGGAGCGTTCGCTGACGCCCTGGATCTCTGCCGCCGCCTGCTGCGTGCCGAGAGCAACCTGCAGCGCGTGGAGACCGCGCACCTCGTGCTCGACCGCTTGCGCAGCAACAAGAGCGACGCAGGCGATAACGTGAACGCGCTGCTGCGGCTGCTCGCCAACTACGTGCCGCCCACACGCGAGCTCACGGAGGACGTGCTGTCGCTGCTCTTCTTTTGCGACCACCGTGTGCTCGTCATCCACCACCTCTCCAAGGTAAGTATGTGAGTAGCTGGTGAGCAAGCGTAATGTCATTTAACTGCGACTACTGACTGCTGCTGCATTGTGATTTGTGCTATTATACAGCTCACGTACCAGTCGAAAGAATGCGTGAAACTGGTCGTGGAGGCATATTTGGAGCTTCTATCAAGCGACCGATCGCTGCTGGTGCCGATTCTCGGTTCGCTCGCCGACCTGCCACTCGATGCCGCGGACAAGAGCGCTGTGCTGGACACCACAGAGGTACTACGTGGGAATCGGTTCGGTGTTTTCCACAGCTCAACTCATGCGTGATAGATCGCTGACCAATGCGACTGGTGCTTACTGTGCAGTGCTTGCTCGACGCCGCTGTGGAAGACGACGTCCCTGCAGTCGTGCAGAGTCTGCTGTCGATGGTGAGTGCCGCCACAGCCCCGAGAATCGCAGCCAAAGTGCGTGCAGAGTGCAATCGCGTCGACTCGGGGGCGCTCTGCCTCACCTTTGAGGTAAGTCAAGGAGGTGGAGCTGATCAGTCAGCTGTCTTAGATTGCGGATGAATAGCTAACACTGTTGTAACTTGTGTCTCCATTCCCTATCGCTGTGGATGGAAAATGCTGCAGGTCATTGGACGCTTTGCTGTCACAGGTTCGCCCACCCTGAACGCATTCCTCAGTGTGATTCGCCAAGCAGACGCGTTGACGTCGTTCGACATCATTCTGCTCACGCATTTGATGGGGAAATCAACAGAGAATGAGGTGCGGTGCGTCACTTTGATTGGTATAGTTGGAAAGAACGGAGTGCTACGACATTGCCTAAGAGATTTGTTCTGCGATCTTGTAGATTGCTATCAAGACGTCGTCATTTCTTGCCCATCGCGGACGCTTCCAGAAAGCAGTGATGCACGAGACGCTGAGCAAACTAGTGCAGCAGGGCTGGCACTATTTGCTTCCGTCGTGCATCCGTTTCTGCAGTTTCCTGCTCGCAGTCTGCTTCCAGGACCGAACGAGTACAAGTCTGGCGCTGCGGTTCATTCAAATTGCGGTGGACTGTCTCGGGTTTCTCATCGAGTCCAGGACGGCGGTGCATGAAGAGGTATGGTATTCAAGCAAATCACTCTTTCTTGTATCGCATGCTGCTCACTGACAACGGCAGTCTTGCCTTTCTTGCCTTTCTTGCCTTGATGTAGGCTCTGACGCTTCTGTTCACTCTCTCCAGCCAGCCGAGAAAGTTATTAATGCTGGCAACATCTCGTTCTGCGCAGCGGAGTCGAGGGTTTCTCTGCTGGAAAATTGCCGAAGCAGTAGCACTGCATCTCGCAGCGCTCGCGAACAACAAGAACAAGGTGCTGGTACCCTACGCACACCTCTTTCTCGACCATTTGCACTCAATTGCATCAGCGACAAACGATTCCGGAGGAGCTCTACACACCAGTGACTCGGGGATTGGGAACTATCCGTCTCATGTGATCGACATTCTCTGCTGCACGATGGTTGCGCTGACGAAGCAGGAGCGCGGGGTGTTCTCGCTGCTAATGATCACGATCCAGAAGCAGTTGGTCTCTCGTGTTGGTATCTCGGAAATCGCGCAGGGTTCTCAGACGCTATTCTTGAGAAACCAGAACTCGTCCAGCCGCACTGCAGCAACTGCACATGTGAAGCAGCTCATGGCTCTCTTCCTCGCTGGCCACCTGCTCAAGAGTCAAGTTACACTGGAAGAACGCGATCGGAAGTCTCTCGTGAGCTGGATCCTGCGCCTGCTGTCAACGGCAGCAAGTGAGGAGACTTTGCTGCACGCGATGAAGCTCGTCCGAGACGGGATGCTTGGTACTTCGTCATCACCACCCTTTATGAAAGCCGTGATGTCGGAAGATGAACGATTGCTGTGCAACTCGCTGATGTCTCAAGTGTTTCGCAAGAAGAGTCTAACGGTAAGCGATCGCGGCGAGATCCTGGCGAGACAGCGTGACGCAGGCGACGAAGTTCTCGCATTCGACCAAGCGAATTCCGAAAATCCTCGCAGTAGTGCTGACGCAACATCATCGCCGTTTGTGGTGAATCTAACCGAGTTCACTCGAAGGATGCAGGCCGAGATCAACGCCCTCTGCAAATCGATGAGCGGTGACGGAAGTAAAGATGGAAGTCCAGCGTTACGAGAAGACGCCGTAGAACGGGAATGCCTGACAAAGCTGAACGTACAGAGAGAACTCTACCACAGCTTTGTGGCGTTCTCCCCTTCGAAGTTCCAGGAGCGGATCCTGGATGGAAGCTTCCTTTTTCCGTCGGTGTATCGAACTCTCCTTGTAGGAGGAGGTGTGGCGTCGGATCTGGATCCCACGGCACTCGGCAATTTGATCTGGAGTCTTGTGTGTGGATTAGACATCGCTGTCGCCAGCGCAAACGAGATCGCGTCTCAGCTCGTTCGTACATCGAATGAGCAGCGAGCAGCGACGATCTCATACCAGTCGCGCCTATCAAGTAGACTCAAGATCTGTTTGGAGCTGCGAAGGCAACTGGAGAGAGCCATTGTGTTCCAGAAAGCCATCTTGCAGGTGCGGAAGGAAGACAGTTTCAAGGAAGCGAGACGAACGTCTACTCACCAATCTGAGCTGGATGAAATCGAGTGGCTCCGCTGTCAATGCGCTGTTGCCGAGCGACTGATGAATGGTCAAGGCAAGCGAGTAGTCGGGGAGTTGCCGAGTGCATCGCTGTACAGTGTCGAGCTTCGCACGCTGTGCCTGTTTTTCGAGATTCAATGGAAGAAGAGAAACGAGGGTGCTGTGCCTCTCCCGCATGAGCTGGAGTTACTACAAGTGCTGAGCCATCACTTGCGACCCGATACTGGCGATCGCCAGATGGAATTACTCGCGAATGATGGAGATGCCACCAGACACGACGATTTGAATGTGTCAGAGATTAAGCGCGTTCTTCTCTCTTCGAGCGAAGGACAGCGGACGCTGAAGTATCTAAGCGCTCGCGCTGGAGAGCTCAGTCAACTGGTGAACGCTGTAGGCGATGACGACGCAGCGAGCGAGTCAGAGGAGAAGTTGGAAGGAAGTGTTCATTCCGGAAAGGGCGTCATGAAGGAGCTCGCGACCTCGAATTTGCTCTGCATCTACAGTTTGTTCATTCAGATTCTCAAGCAATGTGGCGAACCAGACGACTCGACTCGGACATTAGGTGGCGCATGGATCGACAAGGCGATGGGGCTCTTTGCGACAAGCTGCAACCATGATGAGAGTGTGCCAGCAGCAGATGCTAGCGATTCTCAAGTGCATTTTGAGGTTTTCTACCAGTTCCTACTGCACGAGTGTCTCAAGATGAAGGTAAGACATTCGAGAACTTGGCTGGTGCTACTCACTCGCGGTACTGAAGTTCTTGTGTGTGGTTTTTGCCTGAATAGGACCCTCAACTTGCGTGCGCACTAATCGACATCATCGTTCTCCTGACGATGCGGACGCGGAAGCAGCGCATCCTCAGCCATTTGTGCATGATGATGCTGCGCCAACCGTTCCCATTGGGTTATTGTTCGGTTCTCAGTTCACGTGACGTGGACGCAGCGAAAACCCCAGGTGAAGGACTCCCGGTTCAGTCTCTGCCTCATGCGGTTGTGTCCGTGCGAGGTGCGCGTCAGTGCTCGCTTGCAAAATACCGGTGCACGTCGCAGAAGTGGCGCTATCTCGTGTACTTTGCGGTTGGTTCGTGGGCGTTCGCAAGCAGTGCGACTAGTCGATCTGCAGTTCTGGGCTTTTATCTTGACGCCATGAGAGCTCTGGTTGCCTCGATGGCTTCGAAAGGCTCAATGGATCTGAAAACGACCGGATCGCAATCCAATTCCGAATTCGATTCAGAAAACTCCGACGAAGAAATGGAGAATACCCCAACGGTGCTGGATGGGGAACACTTGTCCCTGACGAGCTTGAGTGTCACCACGTTCCCGTAC
The DNA here is from genome assembly GCA_023336215.1 of Globisporangium iwayamae. Classification (NCBI taxonomy): domain Eukaryota; phylum Oomycota; class Peronosporomycetes; order Pythiales; family Pythiaceae; genus Globisporangium; species Globisporangium iwayamae. The sequence goes on from JAADWP010000484.1 coordinate 6,924, forward strand.
TTCTTCGACTCTGTGATGCTATGCAGTATCGCGTCGCTGACGAGTGTGTCGCCAAAGATTTGTCGAGGAGCAGGAGCAGGTACTATGGAGCGCGAGATGGGGATCAGTCCTTTTGGAGACATCTGCGAGACCTTCACCGTGGCGCACAATGCGCTGACGCTGTACGTGAAAGCAGAAGCCGCGGGCTTTGATCTTCCAGCGAAAACGTAAGTAGCTTGTTGGTTTTGCTCTCAGAGAGATCTTAGTTCTCAAAACTCACTTTTCCTTTGTCTTGCAACAGGAACTTGCTGGTGCTGCGAGGCGCTTCGCACATGCTGAAGCTCATAAAGCACGCGTTGCAAAAGTGCGTTTCATGGCGAGCCGAGCAGATTGGTAACGTCGAGTGGGGTGCGCTTCACCACCTTGAAGCGCTTTTCGAGGCCTCCCAGCACGTGCTTGTCGCAATGGACCACGTCCTCGGCAGCTTCCGAGAACGGGTGGCTTTGAAGATGCAGCAAAATGGTCGGCTCGTCTCTCAAGAGAAAGCATCGACGAGCATGGGAAAAGGGCGATGGAAGCACACGCTGCTGGCGAAAACTTACGGGAGAAAGCTCCGCAAGCGTCGCTGGATCTCCAAGAGCGAATCAAAGCTGCTGCCGTATTTCGCACACGGCGTCGAGGAGCTCAAAGATTTTGTTATCCATCAGAGGTGGGTGGGATGACCTGTTTGCAAGCAATTCTATTGGTGTCCGGTCCGGTAGACTTCGTCGACGCAATTCTGATTGTCATTTTGTGTGTCCAATGCAGCGACGTGAACAATCTTGAGCTCGCAGAGCTGTCGAGCGAAGACTTCGCCGACTCGTGGCTGCCTCTACAATCATCCACCGACGTGGATCTTTTCGCAAGATCTGGGAGCATTATTGAAAATGAGCTGATCAACGGTAGCGTCGCTGACTGGGCTCCGGACCTTGCGTGGGATTGGAATGACGATGATGACGACGAAGAAGGGGGCAGCGGCTTTGGCGAGGAAGAAGATGAAAGTGATGACGAGGCTGAACACATTCTGGAAGACATCGAAGAGGCTATTCGTATGGACAATGTCACGCACACACCTCAGGTGAGACGGAAAGTGAAACCTGACGACAGTGGTGCCAGACGGAAGAAACCGAGGCACAACCTGTACGCATGAAATGCTTTTGTTTTAAAAGGCCGGATATCAAATCATGAATGCTTTGCCAACTTCTGCTTTTGGCGGGAGCGAAACACGTCGTGAGCTGGTCGTTTGCTGGACACCCCTGGGCCAGTGTCTTCGTCTCCATCTCCGCCGTGGTGACCGTTTCTCGCCGCTTCCGCTGCCTGGTGCTGAAGCTTCTGTTGCTCCTGCAGCGCCAGCTGTTGCTGAATCTGCTGCTGTTGACGCAATTTCTCCGAGTGCTCGATCTGAGCGCGAGGAGGGAAATCCACGAGCAGCATCGCGCGGTAGATGTGCTCGACGTCAGCAATTGGACCGTTCCACGTCAGGTTCAACGGCAGCATCGATGCAAACTCCTTCAAAAAATCTGGGAGTGGTGGGCCAGGAACTTGTCTGTTTGTACAAGACAAATCCAAGAAACTCTCATCAGAAACCACAAGCGCCACCACACGTAATCAGCCCAAATATATCCGCTTCGTACCTGTCAACGTCAATGAGACCACCTTCCAGTCCAGGGAAGACTGTCGGTCCGGTGAACACGTGGTTGGGTCCCATCGTCATGGTCTGCTCACCACTATGGTCGCCATGTTCGTCAGCTGCTCCGACAGCTCCAGCTCGCTTCGTAGCGCCGTACATCTCCAGGAAACTCTGGTCGCTCTTCGACGGCGGCTTCAAGTCCAGGAACGCGTATCGGTGCGAGATGCTCAGCAATCCCTTCATCTCCACAAAAGGAGCTTCCGGGAAAGCCTGAGCTCGTCGCGCTTCCACTTTCGCGACAGTGGCGAGGTCTCCTCCGTTCGACACCATTGTAGTTTCAAATTGGACGTAGCGGTCCCAGATCGGACGTGACACCTCCACAGGCATCACAGCAAGGACTTTTTCAAACAGTGATCGCATGTCTGCAACAACAGTCAGTCAACCTTAGCTACTTGGAAATTTAACCCTTTCAGCACAAGAGGCGAAAACGACAGCAGATGCGAATGCGAGAACGTACTGTTGTCGTCGTTGAGATGTCCGAGGAATTCCAGATAACACAGCACGTACGCAGGCTCTTGAATGCACTTCTTGAGCCCCAGCTCGAAGATTTTGAGCGCGATCTCTTTCCCTGCGTCTGAACTATCGCTGTAAAACTCTAACAGTGCTGTTCGCATCAAATGTGGTACGATCCACAGAGAGATTTGTCAAGATTGCAATCATCACCCACAATACAGAAAAGCATATCACAACACGTACCTGAAGCTGCAAACACGTGGTATGAGCACGCGCCCTCACGCTCGTCCTTTCGTGCGCGCTTGAACACATTACGCGCCTCCGCGAGCCCCTTGGCACCGTACGCTCGTCGTGCAAAGCGCTGGTAGGTAACGTACGCCAGTGCGGACACATTCTCCTTGATCACCTTTTCATAAATCACCTTCGCTGCCGGGATGTCACCGTGGAGCTCGTGGTGGTCTGCGAGTGCAAAGTACAGGTACGTCGAGTCGGGAAGCGCTTCGATCCCGCGCTCCAAGATCGCGGCGGCAGCCTCGCGATCGTTCGCCTCGCTCTCGTACACTGCATACTGGTACCAGGCTTCCGGGTAATGGCGCTTCACACTCACGAACAACTCCAGAGTGTAGCGCATGCGAGACTTCAAGCGCAGCGGGTCCAGTCGCTCCGGGTTCCCCATCTCGAATGCGATGATCTTCTGCCAGGCGCTCATGTGCGCTAAATCTGCCTTGGAAGTGGTCGTGGGCACGGCCAACACGTTAATGTTGACGTTGTCGTATAGCTTCTTGCGGTCGCGCAGTACTGCGCGCGCAGCGTCGAACTTTGGACGGAACACCTTAAAGAAGTTCTGCGCGAGGGCCTCATTGTTCGGAATCGAACGCTCAAACTTTTCGTACTCTCGCCAGATGACGTCCATGCTCAGGAGTGGAAGCGCCACTGCCCGATGGAAGACCTTGCGGACGCTGAGGAACGCCTGCGGGTCCGCGTCGTCCTGCACGAACGCCAAGTAGCTCTGCCAGATCGGCGCTGCGTGGATGGATCCACCCACGCGCTCCAGCGCGAGTTCAAAGGCATCGCACATGAGATGGCGTGCGTTTCGGATCGCTTCAAAGTCCTTCGAGTCGACGGCGACGTCCACCTTCACCACTTTCGTGAAGTTCAGGTAAAAGCGCCAGAGATCAACGTTCGGACAGCGGATCTGCATAAGCGACTTCTTGATGATCTCCTGCACGCGGTCGTAGTTCTTCTCACGCAGCTCGTGCTCAGCATACAACTTCCACCAGCGTCCCTGTATAACAGCAGTCGGTGTCAGCGGCAACAATAGCAATCGTATTAGGATACGCTTGTTTGTGGGATTGTTGTGAGTACAAGCAGTACGTACCGAGGTCGGATAGAGCTCCAGGAACTTCTCATAGTGCGTGCGTGCCTCCGCAATGGGCATTTGCTGCACTTCATTCATGAGCGCGATCCAGGCATCGGCATTCCAACAGTCCTTCTCGATGGCAGCGAGGCAGCGCTTAAACTTTGGCGTTTGTTTCGAGTCGTCTGCGTCCTGCACGGCGCCACCGGGCGCAGGTTTTAGCTGGCTCCACTCGGCGTCTTCTTCTTCTTCGTCCTCTTCGTCCGCATCCATCCAGGCTTTCTGCTCAGCGAGAACACTAATGTTAACGCCTACGACTACATGAAAAAAATGGAGAGGAAGGCAAATGACTCACCGACAGGTCGTCGCTGGACGCAGGTGTAGCAGTAGCCATAGCAGCGGCGTCAGTAGCAACAGATGCATCCATACCAATAATTGACGCAGTGGTGACTGGAGCCGTGATGGGCTCGTCCTCATCGGAGCTGTCATCCGATCCGCGCTTGTCGCCGAGCTCCTCCATCTTCGCTTCCTTGTCCTTTGTGTTGGCTCGTGCACAGAGGGCGAAAAAGTGCCCAAAGCGGAGGCACAATAGTCTTCGAAATGGTGGCTCATGGAGTCATTATTAAATAACAGGATGCGGTGCAGTGATTGGGTAAAATAAGATACAAAGAGAAGAGACGAATCCAGAATAATTTTCCAATTAAAAGCGTCATATTTTTTTCAGGCTTAAATCCGGGACCCATGATTTTCCGTTTCATGCTGCTGGTTTCCGCTTCGAATAGAAGACTCGCAGAGTGATGATCTGTTTATTTTGGCATTCCATGTTGAAGCCAACCGCCCTAGGCAGGCGACGGCGGCGGTTTCCGCAAAAGCGAACACAAGTGAAAGCAGACGACGGACGAGGGAACGAGCGACCATCGCAAAGGCCCAACCGCCGCGCACGACAGCAAGCAGTCGCTCAATAGATCTCTTGCACTCCATAGTCTTCGCGCATAGCAGGCGCAAAGGTGAGGTGACTGGCCGGTCGAGCTCGTGATCGCTCAGTGTAGGCAGCCGCAACAGGAAGCACGATGGAAGTCGAGCAGCAGCAGCAACCGCCGAAGCTGTCAGTAATGGATCCTGGGATGATGACGGAGACCCCCGTGTCGCCTGGAAATGTACTCGACAACATATCGAGTTGTGCTGACTCGACGATGGGGATGACTACGACGGTGACTGAGAAGGTGACCGGGGACGTGCACGATGAAGCCGAAACGATTCAGCCTGCCACGTCGACGATCGCAGAAGAAGTACAGCATGCGCCAAGTCCGTTACCGGCGCCACTATCGCTGTCACCTGTGAAGATTGCGACGTTGAATGGTGGTCGGTATGATGGTGAGAATGGCGAGCTGCACCCTACCTCGAATGATGACTCCGGCACGCCAAACGGATGCTACTCAAAGGACAGCGACTGGGTGGACGATACTGATGCGGAATCAGGTTCTTCCCAGCCGGACGACTCGCGTGTGGCTCATTTCGATTTTGGAGCAGGTGATGGCGATGATGCTGTGGAGTTTGATGAGGAAGAGCCGTTGAAAGCGACTTCATCGCCTGTGTTTGTGGCAGAGATGAAACTCGACCCACCGACTGCTCAAAGCAATGAAAGTCAACAAGTTGACGATCTTATCGTACTGCCGTCACCAGTCGTGAATGCTACTCCCAGACCAGATTTTGATGTCTTCGGAAGCTCTCCAACAAAACAAGCCGACAGCATGATTACGCGCGATCAAGCATCACCGAGCGCAAGCCTGAGGAGCGAGTTGCCAGATGCAGCGACCCTCGCTCCACTCATGTCCGCAATCACCGTGGAAGCGAACTATGTTGCGGAAACGTTGGCCCAAGAAAAAAACGTCAACTGCGACGAAATCCAACAAAAAACGTTAAAGCCTGCTACGGAAGCTCGAGCCATGCAGCCTCCTGATAAGATGTTTGCCGAGATGTCGATTTCACCCGCGGTTCCAGAGCCGGTGATAGCACGCGATGATGAATCAGAACTCAGTCAGTTGTCACCGACATCGCAGCATCGACCGCAAGTATCACTGCTCTCTGCAATGGCGCCTCAAGTAGCGACTACAATGGAGAGGTCCAGGGATCTCCCTGAAGGCTCACCTGCACGTGAGAATTCACCTCAAGTCGTGAAGCTCGACTTGCCAACGGTACATCAGCAAGTGACTCCAAAAAAGAGCTTTACCAAGCACCCTGCGGCTTCTGAGAATCCAACTCCAGCCTCGAACCTCAATCAATCTGTCGAGTTGTTGTCTTCCGGTCAGCCTTTGTCTGAAAGCGCTGCGGCTGCATCTCAGTCGCCCGTGAAAGTCAACACTCTGCCTGGAACACAAGCACCACCTACTACTGAGGTGGTTCCAGCTGTCTCAGAGGGAAAGTCAAAATCGCTGACCGTTGAATCTTCAAAGCCCGAAGCGTCCTCACCCAAGACAAGTAAAGCCACGGTTCCCAGCTTCGAAGGCAAGGCAGCATTATTGACGAAGGAGACCAAGTCGAAGGATGCTCGCACCACGACGTGTGCTCCTGTTACCAAAGTAAAGTCAGATGGAGTGAAGGCGAAAGCTCCAGTGTCGAAGACAACTTTGATCAAGCCAAAGCCTAAAGCTGACGAAGCAGGTTCCTCAACTGCTTCAATGATGAAGAGCGTTCCACTCAAGCCAAAATTTCAACGACCGAGCGTACTCTCTCAGGCTTCTGAGCGAGTAGCCAAAGCTCCTGTCAAATCAGTGGCAGTACCTGCCGTTCCGACGAAACTGAAGGCGGCAGCTGCTTTGACAAAAGTAAAGTCAAGCAGTACGACTCCGCCACCCGCTCCCACTGCGATTGAGTCTCAAGGTGCTCCAAGCATTAAGAAACGCCTGAGTTCGTCTGAGTTGGAAGCTGCAAGCAACCGACTGTATGCCAATGCGTTGGAGTCAAAGAAGCGCAAGGAGGTCTTGAAGGCCGAGCTTGAAGAGTCGTTTACATTCACACCGCAAGTCAACAGTACAAAGCGACGCAGCAATCCGGATGACAAGAATCGATTTGATCTTCCGCATGAAAAGGCGCAAGAAGCGATCAAGAGAAAAGAGGACATCAAGCAAAAGCGAGAGAAGTCGGAGTGCACATTCAAGCCAAAGATCACTGCAAAAGCAAGGAAGCTGTCCGGCAAGAGCCCAAATCCGAGGTACGAGAATCTGTACAAGAACGCGCAGGAGATTCGGCAGAAGCGCGATGAGAAGCGGAATGAAAACGACCAAAAAGCCGTCGAGGAGTGCTCGTTTAAGCCAAAGATCAAAATCATGAAGTCCCCGACGAAGTCCCGCCCTCTCTACGATGCTGAACGTATGAAGCAGAAGAAGCTGGCACTGGAGCAAAAGAAAATCGAGGCAGAGCTCAGTCAGTGCACGTTCAAGCCCAAGGTCGTCGCGAAGAGCACGAAAGTAAAAGGCGACGATGCAGGTGGCAAGGTAGCAGGCGAGACCAAGCTGTTCGACCGCCTGTACCAAGCCAGCCAGAAGCGTGCTGAAAATCTCGAGAAGCTTCGACACGAGCGAGAAGAACAAGAGAAGTCAATCGCAACCTTTCAGCCCAAGATTACAAGCTCGCACGCTGGAAAGGGTGGAAACAAGCAGCCATTTCACGAGCGCCTGTACAACAAGGACTACATGCAGAAGGTGGCTGCGAATCGAGAACAGAAGAAGCTTGAAGAGGAGCAAAAGTTTACATACAAGGTGAGTTGAGCTGAGCTGCTCATTGTCTTACTGCGCATGGTTTCACATACTGACGATCTGATGTGCTAGCCTCAAATCAGCCTGGTGCCGGACGAGACAAAGTCGAAGCAGAGCAGCGCCTCCAATAGCCCAGATAAGAGTATTTTCGAGGTTTGAGCTAGCTTGTTTAATCCGCTAATCCACTGCGCTGTGAACTTACCTTGTTTTTTCTTGTTGATCTTCTTGCTTAGCGACTGTACGAAGAGAAAGACAAATTGAAAGAGAAGATTGAGCTGAGTGAGGAGATCAAGATGCAGAAGGAGATGGTGGGGTGCACATTCCACCCACACATCGAAACCAGTCCGAGCCACCCGAAAAATCAGCCAGGAGTTCCGATCTGGGAACGGCTGCTAAGTTACGACAAGAACCAAGTGATTGAAGAGCGAGAGAAGCAAAGACAGCAGCTCGAGATGCAAGAGTGCACATTCAAGCCGGAAGTGAAGCCATCTGACTACTTCACGCCTAAGAAGAGTCCGTCTACAGGTATCTTCGACAGGCTAGCAGGAGGAGCAGTCAGCATGCCATCTTCAGACATGAAACGAAGAGAAAGCGAGAAAAAAGGAGTGGTTGTGGTCCAGCCGAAGCGACGATCTGTGCCCGAGGTAAGTCAAATCACCTTTGCACAGCAATGCGGCTAGCTTTACTGATGTGAGATTTGTGATTTTGTGCTGCAGCTTGGAGCAATTCGAGAGCTGATGCAAGCAGCTTCGATCGGAAGCATCCTTAAGTCATCGAAGATTGTGCTGTCGCCCGAGACGCCCTTTGACCCAAATGCAAACCAGCCAAGAAGCCTACCATCGAGTGTCCAGAGCGCTGACCTCAAGAAACTGAGTCGAATGAACGATGTTATGAATGGAGTATCAGCATCTCCAAAGAGGAAGTCGTTTGCAATGGGAAAAACAGACGATGAGCAATTGCTGGATGATGAAAGAAGCAGTTCAGAAGATGTGAGCAGCCTCACAAACAACAGGGTGAGTTCCCCCTTTTTTGACAAGATGTTCATGGTAATCTCCTGACTAACAAATGCTCTTGCTTATTTTGTGACAAGGACGAACAGCTCGAGACACAAAACCAGTCGATTCTCGAGAACTATGATTCATGGGCCTCGAACCTCGAAGCAAAGATGCGTAGTCTTTCATGATTGCGTGAGTGAATGAGCATCGCGGGAGATAGACAGACTACAGCGAAGAACGCAAGCTCATCATAAATAAATGCATGAAGAGTCTTTATGATAAGTAGGAGGCACTTAGGATCATCGAGTATGATATCGCAGGCCTGAAATGAATTCGGTTGATGCAACAAACGATTTCGATTAGGGAAGGTGATGATATGCAAGCTTTGAATTGACTACACTCGTCAGCGCCGTGAGAGCCACAAGACCTTGTGGCTACTTCTCTGTTTTCATGTTGAGAATCTCGATCTCATTGTCGCCAATGATGGTCACGTCGTCGATCTTCATGAAGCTCAGCAGCGACGACTTGGCGTAGTTGATGAAGATGCGCTTCAGGAACTGATTAGGCTTGCCATTGATCGTCGTGAAGAGCGCGTGACCGTGCTGCGAGTCGTATCGCAGTACGCAGTCACGGCGAATGAGCTCTAGCCTGAAATGGTGCACGTTGGGGCCGATGAGCTTCGTGGAGAAGCTGTACGTCGTGCTTCGCTCGATCGGGGAGAGATCCTGGCGAGGGTTCCCACTTTTTTCGAACATGAGCCACTCCGCTTTGATCGGGACTTGGTTGTCAAGATCCGACTTCGACTGCGAACCACAAATCAAGAAAGTAAAGTGTCAGTCGAGTTTCAAGTTCCGACCAAATTCCAAGTGAGAGAGACAGCGATGACACATACCCGGAGGTTGGCCTTGAAGATCAAGACGTTCTTGTTCGTGCTCTTGTGGATGAGCAGGCACAGACATGGCTCTAGGTCGCGCGCGAGGATGTACACACGCGGGTCGTCGAGCACACACGTACTTGAGGTGTCCGACCCCTCAAGCTTGAGTTTCTGGAAGTCGCCACCCGACAACAGTGGACCGATGGTGCGGTAATACGAAGGCACGTAGGAGCTCTCGAGCGCCGTGAGCATGTACATGATCTCGTCCGCCCACGAGAGCAGCACCTTGCGCGAGATGAAGGACGTGATTCCTTGGCTACCAGTGAACTCGGAGTGCGGATCGCACTCGCCAAAGTTGACCTGCATGAGCCATGTCACGGTGCAGGTCTCGTCGATCGGGGTCGGCGTGATCATCCAGCCACCCATGATGCAGTCCACGCGGCTGCAGTCTCTAGAGCTCTCGCGGCTATCCGCGTCGTCAGCAGGTATCATGACGACCACGATCGTGCCATTGTCCTCGACTCTGTAAATCACCAAGGTAAAGAGCAGAGCGTTTGTGATGACCACGACTAGTACACCGACAGCCCAAGTCAGGCAACGCACTTACCTCCAGCTCTTGAGGCTCGTCATCTGGATGTTGCGAGTGATCCAGCCACCCTAGTCACAAGCATACTCCGATTTTCAAATTCAGCAATGCATGGATCAACGATTTTCAGAATACAGAGGTGACCGTGCACAGCATGTACCTTGTAGGTCGTGCGCTCGACCCACGTGTGGCCGTCCTCGCGTCGGAGCACCTCCTGGTGATCCACGAGCGGGTTCCACGCAGGTGCCGCGTTCGCGATCGGCTCTTTCGACTCAACTAACGCCGCAGTTTCGCTCTGGGAGAGCGTCGTGGACGGTGCTGGTGCTCCCTGGTTGCTCTTCACGATCATGTCAAAGACCGCGCGCGCTGGGAATGGACACTGTCGCACCCTTTTGACCATCTGGAAGCCGTCGCAGGTCTTCTCGTAGATCGCGTCGTGCTCTTCGACGCGACCGATGGGCGTCCAGCCCGAGGCCTGGCGTGCGTGCTTCTTGAGCTCGTTCATCGCGATGACGAGACTGCGGTCCTTAGTGGGTGTCGTCACCAACGTCGACGGCAGGCTGAGGAACTTGCGCACGAGGTACCACTGGCCAATAGTGCCCTGCGCGTTCGAGCCCAAGTCCATCATCTCAATAGCGCATCGGATAAAATCGTCGAGGCCGTTCTTGCGACGCAGCAGGAAGCCGTCGTTACGCGTGTTCTTGAAGTAGCAGAGCGTCTTGGGAGGTAGCCGCTGCCAAAGCTCCTTGGATGGGAACATCGAGTAAACTGCGAGCGCGAATGCGTAGAACTCGCGGTAGCGGCGCTCGATGATCACCTCCTGCTTGCCGGCCGTGGGCGGCGTACCCAGCGCCGAGATGAGCGAGCTGCCGATGGACGACGAGTTCGCGAGCGGATCCTTCTTCAGGATGTTGGAGATGATTGAGTACACGGCGACCTTGTCCTTGTTCAGACGCACGCCACGCACGCGGCACTGGATGAGCGACTGGCCTTCCGTGCGTTGCTGTAGCTGAGGAAGGAGGGCTGGTGCTGACTGAGGCGTAGTCTGAGACAGCGAGTGATGGGGGTGGGGGTGAACTCCAACTTCCGTAGCTCCTGGGAGGTAGGCGGACAGGGACCTCCCGAGCTGCGAGAGATGGGTCGGGCTATGGTGGGATCCAACAGAGCTAGCCGAATTGGTAGGCGATAATGAACTCTGGCTGAGCTGCTTGGTGAAGCCTCCGCTCTGGTTTCGAGGTGATGGCAAGTGCAAGTCTGTGACTTCGGCGGGGCGGACGCTGTCGGGATCTCCGTGGCCATAGGCAGCTGCGGACTTGGGCTTCTTATCGTTATCAGCAGATGATTCACTCTGCAAGAACGACTGGACAAACGAATTGCTCGCCCTCGTGGCTGCCGTGAGCACGGACGTGTCGTCCACGCTCTTGCGGCCCGCAGCGGCGCGCAGGTCCTCGGGGCCGCACTCGTGGGTCTCGATGAAGTCCATTTGGATCTTGACGCGGCACGACCTGCAAGTGATCGAGGGTGACGTGAACGAATCGCCGAACTTGGATGGGGACGTTTTCGTGCTTGCGGTCGGCGGGGGACGCTCGCTAGTGACGAGCCCTGGGTTCATGTGCAGCGAGGTTGGCGAGCGCATGAGAAGCGAGCGAGCGAGTGAGTGCGTTAACGGTGGCACTCAACAGAATGGGAGAAGCAACGGCACTTGCCGCCTCGTCAGATGCGGCGGCTCACTGTTTGATCTTGTGGGTGTTTTGCAGTTAGCTCTCTCGTCTCACAGGGCGCAATGCGATCTTTCAGAAACCGCCCAGGGCTTAAACTCGATTCGCCATCTCACCTCTCATCAAAGCCATCACCAGTTTCGCTCTCAAATCATCCCAAGAAGCCAGCCACCATTTTCATACTTTGTCGGGCAACTGGTTATCGAATCCTACAAAGAATCGCCACGCTTTCTCAGCTCGAGACGGTCGTTTCCCTATCTCGCCTCTCGCGCATAAGCTACGACGCTGCCATCTTGCAAGCTCTCTGTCTCGTAGGGCTCACTCTGTTCGCGGCTTTGCACGGCGGTACACGGCGTTTCCTCTGCGTGCACTCGGTTCTCCGTTCTGCCGGGTTCCTTTCGGAAGGCGAATGGACGGCAGCACGACTGAGGTCTTCGATGTTGAGAGAGCACCACCAGTGGTCGAAGAGATCTCCTTTGACTGCCGTCGCAGTCGCTCAGTCGCTGGTGCTTTCTTTGGTGTCGCACTACCAGATACGTTCTGGTTGTTGTTGCTATGATGCGCTTTCTTAGGCGTTTGAACTGCCATTAGTGGTGGTTGTGCTTTCTTCGCTGGTCTGCTGCTGTTCGGCGCTATGTCGCGTCGATTTGCTGATGAGCTGGTGCTGCTGTTGGCATTGCCTGATTGACTCGCTGTACCCATGAGCACCATTGCGGAGGCTAAAGGCTTCCCCACCGAGAGCTTTCGCTTCGGAACTGAGGGCTCCACTTGAGGCAGAGCACCATTCGCAGTCGAGCTCGTGCTTCCTGTGTTTGATCTCGCAAAAGGGCGACGGTCCAAAGGTTTCCCAGTATCGCCATTGCTGGGCTTGCGCGGTTGAGTAGCAGCAGTCGGTTGTTGGCGACTTGTCTGTGGTCGCTTGGGCTTATGTGTTGAACTCGCAGCTTTACTTGCGTTCTTCTTTTCAGGCTCACACTCCTCACTGGGCTTCCTGTTGCCCGCTCGACGCGAATGTGTCGCCCTAGCTGAATTCTCAGGCTTTGCGACTCGAACCGACACGGGGCGACGAGGCTGCTGCGAGGTCTCAGCTGTGGAGATCTGCGGAGGCAGAGACAGTCGAGACGCACACTGGGAAGCTCGCTTGACGCGCGACTGAAGCTTCTCCTCTTCATCTTCGTGCTGTGTGAGGAACGTTGCACCAGTGCCAGTGCTCTGACCACTAGCAGCAGTGAGTGGCTCACTAGAATATGTGAACGAAGCAGACATCGACTGCTTCGACAAGTCGCGCTGCTTCTCCTCCATTTTCTTTTTCAGCGCCGCTTTCCGAGCGTTTAGCGAGCGTGAGGACCCGCTTTTCTTCTCGAGTGGCTGTCGCTTCAGTGGGATCACAGAGTTGCTGCTGTTATTGTCGCGCTCGTCGTCAAGCTGGTTGTTGCTAGCCTCTCGTGTGCGAGGTGCTGGCTTCTGCAGCCGCCGAGAGGCTGATGAGAAAGCAGCAGCTTCGTAGATCTTCGCAGAGCTCGTCAAGTGGCTCAAGTTGCCAGGACTGAAAGCCTGTGGCTCTTGTAGTTCCTTTCGCTTAAGTTTACCGACCACAGGACTCGCGGTCACACAGCTGCTCCAGCCTCGCTCGGCCTCTTCATCCATCGCTGACATCTCACGCTTGCGCCGTTGATCCGGGGACAGGGCCTGCAGGGTGGACGTGTACCCGAGGATGGGGTTTGCGAGCCGGTCGATCGTGCCCTTGCGCGTCTTGCGCGGCTCGCTCTTGGTCGTGCCGTACGTGAACTCCATGTGCGATAAGCGCGCCGCAATCTCCGACGGTATCGTTGTCGAAGAAGAGATTGCGGGCTCTTTCTTGCTAAGAGGCTTGGACTTGCTCTTGTTCTTCACGGAGCCATTGTTCACCAGAAGAGCGCCTGGGTCGCGCTCGCTCTCAACACGCGTATCGTCAGATCTGGTGGCAACCTGGTTCGCAGCTACTGAGACGTTCATGGTAGCGCCAGCAGCTCCGTTCGAGGTTGTCGGATAAAAGTCGAGTACGTCGGGGCGTGGCGTGTGCAGCAGCGACTTGAGATCCAACTTTTCAAGGAAGCTGAGTGTCTCCTGCTGCAGCTTTGCGCTCTTGTTGTTGTTGCTACTGATGCCGCTCGTCTTGAGCTTGGAGGACGACTTGAGCTTGAGTGCTGGGACGCATTTTGTCCCGGATTTGACATTCGACTCGGGTCGTTCCTCACCATCGTCCTCACCGTCGCCTTCTTCATCTTCTTCGGCTGTTTCCGGTAGCTGTCCCAAGACACCGCCCCACACATTCGCATCACCCGGTCGAGGGTTCATGAGCTCTGCGAGGTTCAGTCGAGGGACTAGTGCAGACAGCGTAGGTGTCTCTGCTTCGTGAGCCGCAGGCGCCAATGGCTGAGCAGAGAATGGCCCAAACGCAACAGATAGAAACGGAGAACCGCCGCCTGTGTTCCAGATGTGAGGCTTGGGTGCCGTCTTCTGCTGCTGCTGGATCGCCGCCGCCTTCTTCTGCGAGAGCTTCTGGATCACAGGTGCGTCCCACTCACTGTCTGCCGCGAAGAGGTCTCTGAAGAGCTCCTCGTCCTGCTCTTGCGTCGTCCTCAGCTCAAAAACCTGGTCCATTGCCGCTACCGCAGCGCCACCGACTGAAGCTCCTCCTAAAACGGACGTCGAGGGCGTACGACTGACTGCAAAACACGAGAACTCGGAGAACGCGTCGATCGAGTAGGTTGGTGGCGCTGGATGGCGAGTGGAGGACGGCGCGCCGGCCGCTGACGGGAAGAAGACATTGCCCGTCATCTCTCGATCTTCTCACACACAGAGAGAGAACGACCGAGGGTTGCGAGCCGCTGCTACGAGCTGCTGGTGATGGCTGCTGCTTGGCTCTCGCGGCGACGCGTTGCCGACTGGTTCGCGCGAGGCTTGTGATGCGTGTTGGTGTCGTGGCAGGCCGGGTTTTTATAAATAGACGCACGCACACTCACACAGAAGGCCACCACTTCAACCGACTCGAAACACCCACGAAGAGCTATCTCTAAAAGTTTAAAATAGCTCTTCGTATTGGTATCATACTAAAAATAGATTCGGATGGAGGTCAACCACGCCTCTTCAAACTCACGTTATGGTGGGTAGACGTGATGGTCACCTGGGACGAATGGACAAAGACGCTGAACATCGAAACCCTCCCACCACGCGAACGGCAACAGATCTACCTGACAGCCCCGTTCTGGAACAACAAGTACTCACTCTGGCGGACCAGGCAGGGGTTGCCACGAGAGCCCCACAATCGCTATGGGAGACTTCGAACCCGCTCGTCAGACGCTCTCTGGCACGCTATGGTTTCTCCACGCTTCAAGACTTCCTCACCCCTGACCTGCGATGGCCGACCCTGGATGTGTTTGCTGCAACAGTGTACT
>JAADWP010000485.1:0-21790 GCA_023336215.1 Globisporangium iwayamae
AAATGGGGTTGTTAGCACAGCAGAGGGATACAGTATAGTCAGTCACATAACATACTCAAACAGCATCGCTAAACTCCTAGTGGTCGCAAAGTTATGAGGAAAAAGGTGGGTGGCCGTATATTTTTGGCCTGGAGTGTAAGTTGACGAAAAGCTCACGAAGCCTCACGAACGAGGCACGCAAGACCAGCAAGAGCCCCAACGTCACGCTACCCCATCTGAAGCGAAACATGGTGCTCTCCAACGACCGCAGCGCCGAGGAGGTGCAGCGCGTGAACCAGCAGCTGGAGCAGCGCCACTACGAGTTCCGCTCCAACTGCAACGACGGCGACGGTGTGGCACCAACGAATGCTCCTGATTGACACATTTTTGGATCGTTTATCGGATGAATGGATGGCTCATACAAGTGTGTTGCATCTATGGCTTGGATAAGCAGGCGATGCGAGCGCCTGTCACAGTTGGGGCGAATGGCTCGCGGTCGTGGACAAGAACTACGCGGAAGCTGGTAGGTGTTGTAGCTGTGGTGATGACATATTGAAGTGCACTTACTGATCGATGCATTTTATAGCGGACATGTACAAGCTCAACTGCGCCAAGAACAACTACGCCGCCTCGTGCTTCAATCTCGGACGACTCAAGCGTACGGTACTTGTGTCTTTAGATTACTTTTTCGCTTGTGAATTGCATTGAGGCTCACGTTGCCCATGATGTCAATTGACGTATGTGTCACCATCAGTCGCTGGCAAGGGAGTGGAGATGAACGACTTTGAAGCAACGAATCTCTTCGGTACGTGCGCTTTGCCCATGCACTATGGCTGTGGAGAATTTTGCACTAACGTTGTCTCTTTGGCACTTTGAACAGAGAAATCGTGTGACGGCGGTCATGCCCAGGGATGCCACCACCTCGGCGTCATGTACATGAACGGCGTTGGTCGTGACAAGGTGCGTCTTATGAGCAGTCAGTGCGTTGATCTGGCGGTAACAATATCGCTCATTTCTATGTTATGTTTCTTGGGGCTATAGAATGCGCTGAAGGGCCTTGAGGCGTTCAAAGAAGCCTGCGAGCGCGACGATGCGAACAGCTGCAACCGTGTGGCGTCCATGTACTTGTCCGCGACGGAAAAGAGCCCATTCAAACGCAACGCGCTGCTTGCCAAGGGCTTCCTGGAGCGAGCGTGCGACGCGAACTTTGCGCCGGCGTGCCACAACCTTGCGGTCATGTACAAGAAGGGAGACGATGGCATCGAGAAGAGCGACGAAAAGTTCGACGAGTACCGCAATAAGACCACGGAGCTCATCGCGCAGGCTGGCGGCATGTCTGGGGTGAAAGGCACCTAGAGAGAAACCTACTTTGAGACGAAAAGAAGACAAGACTAATGAAACAAAAGTCAGTGACGATTGAAGCGAAATCCACACTTTGAAGTACCTTTACAAAGCAAGTACTATGCCAACTCCACCTCCTCGATCTCCGAGTCGTCATCGTCGCTAAAGTTCAGGATGTTTGCGGTGGTAGACAGATCGTATCGCGGTCCGTGGGTGTTTGGTGAGTTTTGCTGAGATGAAGGTGCACCAATCGATGTGGGGCTTTGCCCTTCGTTTTTTGTGTATTCGGCGGCGTCATCTGTAAATTTAAGGATTACGATTAGAAAATGCACTGCAGTCTTTCATCACATCATTAGAACACATTCTTACCGTCTCTCAAAAGGTCGGGGATGTCAATTTCGTCCGCCTCCGTTGATTCTTCTTGAAATTGTCGAGGTTGCTCGTTCGTCATGCTCTCGACAGAATCTCTGGGCTGTAAATTTTCTCCAGAGTCTTCAACTTGTGAAACCTGTGCTCAACAGAAATAACTCCGGGTGAGATATCAATAATACGCAAAACGACTCCTCCACATAGTCAATCCACACCTTTTCATCAGTTCTGGATGCACCAAGGCCGCTGTTGTTGCTGTCACTCTCCTCCAAACTTGGAATGCTCGCCTGGAACGACATTTCAGATGATGCCACCATGGACGTCGAGAACTCCGACGAGCGAAAGCTGTGCAGCTGACTCCGGCCCGACATTTCTCGAATGTCGTCTTGGTCGTAGCTCGCACTTGCGCGATCATGCTGGTCTCCTCGCACATTTTCTGTGCTATTCATCACTCCACCTTGCATGTCAGCCTCGAATCTGTCAGCAAACCTTGCCGCATCTGAAATGCTCTGAATGTCGACAATTTCGAGTTCTTCCTCGTCATTTGACAGTGCTGACGCAAAGCTGACAGCTCCGAGGGGTAGCTGCACTTCGTTTCCTCTTTCAATTTTCGCTTCTCCGTCCTCGCAATCGCCCACAGAGGTCGTCGAGTCACGGATCTGAAAAGCGTGCAGATCCACATGAACGTAATCGCCGTCTACTTCGCTTTTAGTCTCCGTCGCGTGCGGTGCAGTTGTTTCGTCCACACTTTCTGCTAATTGAAGACTCGAAAGATCGTGCATCTTGACCTCAGTTTCCTGAGCAAGTAGGCTTTCTGGAACGAGACCTTGTTCTTGAGTCGTGCGCACAGGTTCTATCTTCGTTGGAGACGGCTTTGGCGACACAGTGACAACTTTCATCGCAACTGGAGCCACTTCTTCTGCACTTGAAAAGTAGTTCAAGGTTCCAGGCTCAGTATTTTCGCGTGTGCGACCGTCAGATCGCTGATCGATTTCAGGTGATTCACCAACATCTCCAGCCTTTGAATCTTCTGACGGTTGGGTGTTGAGGGTATTGGCGCGAAGTTCCGCCACGAGCGGTCTTTCCTCAGCGATAACTGGCAGATCACACATGCTAGTAGGGTTTCTGATCTCCTCTTGTGTTGATTTGAGGTATTCAAACGGTGCCTTCGGCTCCTCTGGACCAAGGCTGTAGCTCTCTCCACGACGTTCCTGAACTTCAGCTTGAGTTGTCGCTTGGACTTCTTCGCGTTCTTCGAGGTGGTGGCCAAATTTGTGTTTACCGCCAGCATCAGCACTAGACGCGGACGAAAACGCTGTCATAGCTTGCCTCACGAGGTCCTGGTTGAATTGTGACTTTGTCTGGGTCTGCACCTTCAAGAGCTCGAGCGCGTGCTGCCGCGTCTTCTCTCCTGGAGCCCACTCTTTTTCTATGATGGAGTTGACTGTGCCTTCACACTCGATCATTCGCTGCAGCACATCGGTTGGTAGGATCTCCAAGTGGCCGTGAAGAGCTTGCTGAACAATCTGCAAGTGCTCGTTCGACAGCAAGTTGCATTTGGGAGGCACGCCAAACCTTTGGGAAAGCTGGTCGAGTTTCAAGATTTGTTTTGCGACTCGTTGCTGAACAGCTTGTTCATCGTGCAGGTATCGGCTACGCAGGAACTTGCGTCCGGGCAGAGATGAAAAGTTCTTGCTGGGGGGGCTTTGAGAAGTCCTTGAAGACTCATCAACAGCTCTACGGAAAAAAGAACTCAAGTCAATGTCACTACCTTCACGTTTTGCTACGGCAGACGTGCAATTCATACCTTTGTGCCCTGCTGTTGACCACACCCATGAGGTTTTCCGCGACGGTATTGCAAACGTAATCTGAGACTGCATCTGATTTGTCGTCGGTGCGTTCGGCGACAGGCAACGCAGCGATTGGTGTAAGATCTGTCGTTTGCGAGAATGGTAATGATACTTCGCTGACACTGAGCTGCTCAATCGCAATCGGTTCAGGAACTTGTATAGATGGAGGTGTGACTCGAAGCTGCTCCACTTCTGGGCTGGTCTGGATCGCTTTTTCGACGCCGGCCATTGACTTCATCTCAGGATACGTCTGAACAGCCACCTCTGCCTTTAAAACAATGCCATCGGACTTGTTCGTACTCTCAGTTTCTTTCGCTTCAGCTTGGGTGCTTGCATCTCTTGCATCGATAGCATCTGTTAGACACCCACAATCCTTCCGCACTACCGGGACACTCCCCAGTCCACTCAATTCAGAAATCTTGCTCTCCAGACGCTTGGCATGGTTCTGTGAATCGTTTAGCTGATCGACCAGTACTTGTTTGTCTCTGAGTGTCGTCAAGTGCAGCTCTTGCAGTTTCGCCAGCTCGACTCGTGAATCGGAAAGCGCTGAGTTCACCATCGCAAGAGCTTGCTCCAGTCGCTTGACCTCCAGCATCGTCGTCATGTCACTCAGGTTTACTAGCGGCGTCACGCCTACCTGAAGCTCCATCTTTCGCTTCAGATCCAGAAACTGAATCTGCTCTTTCAGCTCGTTGAGCTCAGTCAGCGCATCCTCTTTCTCCTGCAGCACACTGTCCAACTGTTCTTGCGCCTCTTTCACTTGGTTCTCAGCGAGTATTCGAGACGACTTGATCTGCTCTGCCAAGTGGTTCTCAACGTGCAGTTGCTCGTAGAGACTCTCGATTTTCTTCGCCTCCTGTTGCGCAAGTGACCGAAGCGACTCCTGGTGATCCTGCAGCACGAGCTCTACCTGCTGGAGCATTTGTCGAAGCGCCTTCTCTCTGGAGACAGGGTGATCATCCGTGACAGCACTGTCTTGCGCAGCTTGTGATTTCGAAACAGACTTTCGAGAGCGAGTCTCCACGACCTTAAACTCTTTGTTTTCTCCAGGATGGCGTCGCAGATGATGCTTGTCGAGAAACTCGGTCGAGGCGAACATCTTCCCGCAATAGTAGCATTGCCGCGCCTCCTTAATCCGCTGAGTTTGCACAATCTCGTCGTTGTCGCCGTTCTGGTTTTGCCTGGCGTTGCCCTTCTTCCGCGGCAACATGTCTGTAAGTAGTGATTCGATTGTTGCAACAGCAGATGGGGTCGCTCTGATTGACAATAGGAGCACACATTGCGTCAGTCACTACAGTCATCGCACTGACAAGCTAGTTGACGCATGGAAGTGAATATGCAGACAATACCCTTGCAGTTGCAGCAGCTTGGCAATGTTCTGCAGTACTTGATGCAGTTTCTGAACTTGTTTGTCGCCACTCTTCGACCGCTCTTTCCACTTCGTCGCGCGGGCTGCGAACGCCTCGCGTTCTCTGTTAGTATACACCATCAATAGTCCGACCTCCATTATCATACTCTGTACTCATACAGCGTCATTCACAGACATTTTTTTTTGCATGAGTTCACTTACTTTTCGCACAGCAGGAGCTCTTCCTTCATGGTCTTGAGCACCGTGCCGTCTCGCGAGCGCATGAAGAGCAGGTACTCGGTCGCGAGCTGGAAGATACGCACGATGAACCACACATTACGCTGCTGGCCGTCCCCGCCTCCATTACCATCGACAGCGTACCCTCTGCCATACAGTGATGATATTGCGTCCATCGAGTCAGTGGTTGATGCGCTTACAGGTAGTCGCGCAAACGTCAGATGCAGCACGTAGGGCTCAAGCAGCGTCGGGTCGCCGCGCCTGACGACGTCCGGCAGGTGCAGCGCGCGCAGCAGGCGCCAGTTGAGTTTCTCCGTGCGCTCGCGCCAGCAGAAGCGCTGCTGTTGTTGTTGCTGCATGGGCGCAGTCGTCCTCACCAAGGTACGCGCGAGTGCGGCTTGTTGCCAGTGCGGAAATGGGCGTTGCCTTTTTGCCTGCCAAAGCGTGATGGATACGCTTCAACCGCCGCCTGATTCAAAATAGCGAGCTCTCATTGGATGGATTTTACATCCAAGTGCTCCATTGCAGCCAATGAAAGACCGAACAGTACCGCGAAAATGCGGAAGCGGGCATTTTACCAACGCAACAACAGCGAAAAAAGCAAGCTGCCGATGGACGATGAACCGCTTCATGGCGGTGTGGCCGGCGGCGGCGGGTCACTATCCGCGCGCTACCTTTTGCAGCCGCAGCGTCTGGTCGGGAGCTCATTACCTCCGCTCGTTGCTGATGCCGGCGTGACGACGAGCACGCGAGGCTATGTGACGCTCGCGGTACCGCACATCCTGGAATCGGCAGCCACTACGCAGAGCCTGCCCGAGACGTCTCTCGTGCGCTTCCGGTGGAGACACGAGGCGAGTCAGCGCGGGAGTCTTTTCCAGCCTGTGAAGATCACGAATGCGCCAGGACTTTTGTTGCGCAGGCGGAGGACGGCGACAAGAAGAGACGAGCGTGAAGCAGCGGCGGACCTGCATGGTAAACATTGGAACAGAGACGACGATGGCAATGATGAAGAGGAAGAAGAGACCAAACAGCATGGCGAAAAAAGTCACGAAACCACTGCGCGGTCGATCGAGATGGTGTATCCGGTCTGGGTTGAACCAAAGCGCTTTATCGAGTATCTGCGCGACATGGTAGAGTCCGCTCGCTTTCTTGCTCATGACCGTGAGTCCATGCGTCCCGCGCTAGTGTGAGTGATGTATTCATTATCTCCGTTGTCTTTATATCCATGTTTGTGTGTGCTGCTCTAATGGCGATGTCGACAGAATGAGCTCGTGCTGGACGTCATCGATCGAAGCACGCGGCGCAAGTACGGCAAGTGCGTCATCCCACTTTTCACCAGCAGCGCTGCGTCGAGTGATGGTAACTCGCGCTTCCTGCAAGAGTCACAGACAGCACTTGAACACGTGCTACGCCAGCTGAGGCGTGATAACGCGTTGTACGAGATCAAGTCCCTGGATTCTGATCAGGACGACGACATGATCGGTAAGCATCCACTTTCGTACGGTGCACATGATTGTGTATATTGCTTTTGCACTGTCTATTGACCACTCTAAATTACTTTAGTAGGCTACTTGGCTATCAAGCTCGACATCCAGTTCAGAGAGATCGATGATGAAGCCCTCGCACGCCCTGTCCAAGCGTCGCTGCCATTACGAAGCATGGAGTCGCCGATCTCTCCTCCAGCCCCAGTTCTCGTTCCTCGTACAAACCCTATAGTGCAAGTGAATGTGCGCCAAAATGCTCAGACACGACAAATACAGCACAACGGCGGGCGCGGATCCCAGCTTGGAGACCTGTCGCCGATCTCGTATCTGGAGAGTGATACATTTCACACTCCGCAAGGAAGCAGCCCGGAAAGCCAAAGCATGATGTCGTCGATGTGCTCCTTACTTCGACAGAGCGATAACGTGACATATGGTGTAAACGAGTCTTCACTTCAGTCCTCAAAGCTGCAGCACGTGATTGAGAAAGGCAAAGCGCTCCAGAAATCGATGGCAGAAGCTGCAGAAGAAGAGGAGAACGGCTGGCGTGATCAGCACTTTCCTATCGTGACGAGTGCGAGTGCTCATCTCGACGACGGAGTTCAAGAGATCGTGAATACAGCTTCGTACGAGGGTTCCAGCGACAATGTCAGCGATCATGATCCTCGCAGTTGGGAATCGATTTTGAAGCAAGCGCAAATACCATTGGAGGAGGTTGAGCCAAGGGCTGCTCACGGCAATTTGATGACATCTGGAAGTGCAACAACTGGTCTGCCTTTAGTGAACGACGTGGGAGGGCTGAAGATCGGGTTCGAGGCGGTCAAGTTTACGAGTGGCTTCATTGACCTGCTGCAGCAGCTGAAAGATTCAGCAATCTCGAGTCGTTTCAGCCCCATTGAAATGACTGTATCGCACACCGATATTGGAGCGCTTCTAGCATCACCAGTCGAGAATGACTCGGCAAACCAAGTCGAGAGACCGGAGCCGCTGTTTATGATCACTCCGTCGCTCCGAAAGCGCGCATTTCGACTGACGTTTTCTTATATCGCACCCATTCGTGCGCGAGGAAGCTTATCGACACTGAACCTTCTATTGCGATCAAGCAAGGAGCAACTTCATTTCCACATCACCTGTCGGACCCAAGGAACTCCCCGGCGACATCGGCAAGGATCAAGACATGACAAGAAGAACCAGATTTTGCTATGCGGTGCAATTCCAGTACGCGACATACTTTGCGATCAAGAAACAGGCTCCGACCTCCAAGTTGTGAATGTGTCACTATTCATCCATCAAGAGGGATTGACGACCGCACACAGAACAAGAAAGCCTGAAAAGGCTCACAGGGTTGGTGTGATGAAGGTAACGTTCCAACCTTGCAGCATCAAAGTCGAGAACAACGAATCTGTGATCAAAGATGAAAACCATCTGATCTATCCTCCACCTTCCAGCACTCACGAATGGACAAAGCAAACTGTTGACAGCTCGAGACCGACACATGAACTGAAAAGCAAAGAGACAAGTAAGCGAATACATCCGAGCCAACACGACACTTCGAGGAATTTAGCTCCGGATCCAATGGCCACAACTCAGCTTGCGGTGATGATCGACAAGGCGTCGTCGATTTGCTCTTCTGAAGCTCGTCTTCGCCGAGTCCCACTGGGAGAGTCTGTCCTCCGATTTCAGTACACAATACCACCGAGCGGCTCTGCTAATAGGTCTGCATCACCAATTGGATCGTTCAAGCGATCCGTCCGACGGAAGCTAATTCGTGGACCAGAAGGTCGCGTGCGCGCGTACAGCGCCAATGTCGGCCACGTTGGCGTCTTCCCTCTTGACGTGGACCAACTCTTTGCTCGAGATTTCAAGAAGAGACTCTTGGTAAGTGCAAAACGTCCTGCAAATTCTATGAACCTCTTGTAACACAGCTTATGCTAATCTCTAACGTTACGGATGTTCGCTTGATGCAGATTATAGAAGTGTGGCTCCAAGGACTGCAGCACGCAAAAGATGACGAAGGCGAGCTGCTGGGTCTGGTCAAAATCCCATTCACGGGATTTGCGTCGTACTTCAGGTACGTTTGCCAGAGGTAATTGGATGTTGATCGAGTGCAAGCAGCTTACATTATCTGTCATTTTTTGTGTTGGGTTGTGAAGAGAGAGCAGTAGCGACTGGGTTCATCCTATTCTGTTTGTTGGAGTGGACGAGCAGCTCCCGATCGAGGATCCCTTTTCAGGTCAAGTCTCCGGCCTCCTTCAGATTCGCATCGCAGTTGGAACTGCAGAACAGGTATTGCGCGAATTTGAGCATTACTTGCTAGTTGTGATAGTTTGCTGGGCCCTTTTTTTAATGTTGTGTGTGCCCAGATTATTGCTCTCAACTCGACGGTGCGAGCAATCGTGCGACTACAAGCGATTGTTCGAGGTGCTCTGACTCGAAAAGCGAATATTTTTCGTTGCCGAATCAAGTCCAGTCGAAGTGTCGCTGCAAATCTCTATCAACACCCTGCTTCGAGCTTCCTTTCCGACAACGAAGGAAAATTTGAGCAAGACAATCACTCGGAAGTCGCGGAGGTTATTTCAAGTGCTGAAAGTCTGGAAGCGCCATCAAGTTCCGTGGACGATGAACCGGAAGATCTAGCCATTCAGCTGAATGACACGGCCATCTCGATACAGGAAGATGGGCAAGACCCCTTCAACACGATGGCGTCAGCCCTTTTCTCAAGAACTCGACGGCTCCTACCAGCGAAAATGATGCTGTCCATTCAAGTGCTTTCCGTCACCGATCTGATGCATGCAGTCGAGGAGAAATGGAGCCAAGTGTGTGCGTCAACATCCGAACTCGAGCTGAAGAAGCACTTAGAGGGATTGCTCACAGATGGAGTCGTCACTGTGATTCTCGAGTGCGACTTCTGTTTGGGCGTCGAGATTGAAGAGACAACCGAAGCGCGAAGTATGGAGTTCAGTGGTGCGACTTCTCGGTTGTACAAGAAGGGTGGTTGGTGGTACAAGCACCTCCAATTTCCAGCTACCCAATGTGCAGTGATGAACTCCAAGCAGCTGCTTCAAATGCGCTCCCCCCTTCAGGTCCAAGTCGTCGTCCATCCAGAGGTGATCCAGATCATTCAGGATGAGTGTCTGAAGATTCGGATTCTCTCGTGGTGCCCTCGCAGCAACGCCGAGTACCACATTGGAAGTGTTTCAGTGCCGATAGCTGCGGTGCTATTCCGTCCAAGCGGCGTGCAAGGCGCTTTCTCAATCGAAATTGGTGACGGTAAGAGCTTTGGCTCCAGTGATTATTGTGATTTTGTGTCATTCGGTCTCATCATTCTAACTGTTCTTTCCTGTTGAAACAGTCCTCAGTGGTCGACTTGAAGTTCAAGTGCAGATTGACCGGCAGTCAGGAGCTCTCACTTCAGATCAAATGCTTCCTGTCTTTAGAGTTGAAGAGCGAGAACATGAACGCATTTTGGCTGAGTCGACTTTTTACCAGCCACAATCTCCAACGAGCCCTGGCGAAGTTGCAACAAATCACTCTTTAGCCAATCGAGACGACAAACCCGAGCCCGCACAGGTACACATAATATCCCCGTTCCTATTGAATAGCCGGCTTTATGTCGAAGAATGCTGACTGTTACCTTCTCTTCCAATTATTACAGGGCCGTGAAGACGATTATCGGCCCAGGGAGAGCGATAACGTTGGCGACCAAGGCACATTGCCGTCCTCAGGGGAGGATCATCATGATGTGCTCGACCATCGTGAGACAGAGCCAATCGCCTCCAGCCTAGACCAGCGCAGCGACAGCGACAAGGACTTCCTGGTCGCACGATCTGCGGTGTCTGTAGAAGGTGACTTGGGTGACAGCTATTCAAGCTGGGAGGAAGTTGGTGATGCTGAAGGATTGCTTGTTGGTGAAGCACGTTGGTCAGACAATCACTTCATCAATGAAGAGTGCAACTCTATCGTCGCTCAAGACGATGTCCAAGCGGGCGACATCAGATCAGTAGCGCTTGATGACGTCGTTGATTATTACAAACCAATCACATTGGCGTCACTTGGTATCGAGGAATTCGAGTTGTCTCCGCTGAGTGACCGCATGTCGCCGTCAGCCCGATTTCCAGATAACGCGCAGCTTTTCGCAGCGCATCCGAGCTGCGTTGAACCCAGCACGTCTCTTCAACAAGATGACCACCAATTTGAAGAGGTGGATAGCCCAGTTGCGCATCGATTTACACGTCTGATGACCGACCATATGGAAGGAGAGATTGGGGAGGATCTTACTTCAGCCGCAGTGATGCCACAACAAGACGAGATCAGTCACGGACAAGATACTGACGTGGAAAGCGACCGTGCGGCCGGAGAGGAGGCTACATGTGAACGCGAGCCAGACGAAATTCCAGAGAGCTCTACTCACCAAGAACCGGAATTCGTTACTGCAGGCAGTGCGTCTTTCTTTTCTGTCGATGGAGAGCAGGACGTTCCCCAAGGCAGCTGCATCGTGAGCGAGCGACCCAACGATGAGACGCGATCCTTGGGATCTGAGTGCGCCGATCACGGTACTGACGATTCTGCTGAAGAGCACAGTGATGTGCCTATAAAGCTAGAAACTGCCGGGCTTCTCGTGACTTTGGATTCGGGTGAATCCGATGTCATCGCTACTGGCTCGATAGAGATAAACGGGCTTAGTTCGAGCGCGTCACAATGCGAATCAAGAGAGGCTCCAGCGGAAACAGACGCGATCGTGTCGGAAGTGAAGGCAGACCAAGTCAACATGGAGAGCTGCGGTGTGACGGACAGAAGCGACCAGAACGACGTGAAAGACGCCAATAGAAACCTCGAAAGCGGTTTGTCTGGCGCCTGTCAAACGACAAATGCAAGCAGCAAAACGGCTGAGCACGCTGAGCAGAAGGCACCAGTGCACGAAAATCTACTTCAACCCGAGCATTTGGTCGATAAATCTACCACGAAAGAGATGGTTGATGCTGCCTGTGGAGCCGATGATGACTTCGACTGCATTCCTGAGTTCGAGTCAAGTCATGGGAGTGGTGCTGAGCAAAACCTGCCTTCTAAAGCGCACCATGCAGATTTGGAGGTCGAAGATGGAACCCTGGAACTTTCAATACCTTCGAATGGTACTGAGCTGAACGCAGATGGCAAGATCACACCTTCATCTTCTGGCGATAGTAGTGTGTGTAGTGGTGGGGCGGTTCAAGAGCCGTCAATGACGCAGCAAGGGCAGGAGCCGTCGAAGGAGGCGTCGTTCAGTCTTCCAGCAGACAAATTCGAGCTGATCTGCCAGTTGCTGATCGAAATTCGAGACTCCTGCGGATCGAGGCTTGTAAAAGATA
Organism: Globisporangium iwayamae; assembly: GCA_023336215.1. Classification (NCBI taxonomy): domain Eukaryota; phylum Oomycota; class Peronosporomycetes; order Pythiales; family Pythiaceae; genus Globisporangium; species Globisporangium iwayamae. Next base: position 11,951 of record JAADWP010000485.1, read on the forward strand.
TCCTTCTGGCTCACAACACTCGAGTGGCGCAGAACTCGAGCCAAACTGAGCAGATCAGTGTGGAGGAACATCCCACCGGGCGTCAGGACGACGACTTGACGGTGCAAAGATACCACAGCGAAGCTGTTGCAGAGCTGGATAACATGTCTCACTTCACCGGCGTAGCGAGCCGGAAAGAAGAATTTTCGACGTCCCCGAGATTTCGTCAGTCAAGCTCCGCAGAGTCGGCCATTGAAACCGGGAAGTCAAGCATCGATGTTCATGATAGTTCATCCCATCAGTTTCTCAATCGTACTGAATTACCGAAGAGTCCAAGGTACTCACCGGTCCATGTGTTCAAGAGAGACTTGAAAGCTGTGCACTGGAGCGATTCGTCCACACTCCAGAAAGAGATGCAGCGGCATTTGAAGACGTGCGATGACGACAAGAACTCGCGTGAGCAGACGGTGGAGACGGTAACAAACACACGAACTAGCCCACGTTATGATGCGAAGCTATTTGGCGATGACGTGGAAGCACTTGCAGCTCCATTGTTCGCGTTCTCGACTCGACAGATGAAGAAGCCACTTCTATTCAAAGCCGACTCGGAGACAGAGCGAATCGCTAGAATCATGCAGGGAAGCGTGAACTACTGGCGGAAAGGAGACGAACATGCGCTCACAAGTGACGATGACTCAGTGGATTCCTTCGACTCGGACGACGACGATTGGTGCTTTTGATTTGTGTGGAGCTACACAAATGGAGGAGGACGACATAGTGACGGTGCTCGCACCGTGTCTGTCTATCCAATGATGTGAACAAAGAAACACTGTGAACATAGTTTTAAAGAAGTCAGCTAGCGTGAGAGCTCTACTTCCGAGGCTTTGACTTTCGTTGGCCCGCCTTGCGCAGCTTTTCGTAGAACGAGGCCTTCGGTTGACTGGCTCCGGATTGTTCTGCAGGCTCTTGACTTGATTCGTCTTCGTCAGGATTCGATCTCGTCTCTCGTTCAACTCCGCCGACATTGCCCGAGCCTCGCCAAGGAGTATTGCCAATGAGAGAAGACGAAGACACACTTGTGACTCCGACCATGTCAGGAAGAATTTTGCCACTGCGCATCTTCTCGAGCAGCGACGTTCTCTCTAGACACTCGCGATGCACAGTTTGCTGTAGGAGAGCAATTTCCTGTTTATGATGGACAATGGCATTTACTCAGATAAGTAAGATCTCTCTTGGCTGGAGTCACGAGGATGGAGCGAAGGTTGCCACGTACTCGCTCTTTTTGATCCAGTGTGAGGCGAAGCTTCTCAATCACTTTCTCGAGATTGTGGCTCTCCTGGTTGTTGTTATTACCGCTGGGACGCGAGCCATTTTTCTTGCCACGACTCGTGTCTGTCTGTTGTCTCTCCCCTCCAGTTCGCAAGTCTTCCTCTCCCCACGCAACTTGCGGTGCCATGACAGGCTGCGAATTCTTTTCGTTCTTGAGCTGGTTCTCTTTTTCCTGAAGAGCGTCAACACGCCTCTGTAGCGCGGCATTCTGCGATTCAAGCCGATGTTGATTCTGAGCCACTTCCTGCTGGAGTTTGTCCATTTGCTGCTTTGCTTTGCTCTTTTGATGGCCAAGTTCGCGTTGCAGCGAACCGTTCTCCTCGTCCAAGTCTCTCTGGTCAGCATACAAACAAAGTCAGAATACTCAATTCCGCCTTGTATTGACAGATCGCAGTGGCGGCAAGTACCTTTTGATCTTCTAGCGCCAAAATCTTCTTCTCCATGGTATCAGTCATTGATTTTGCCTGCATACCACTTTGAAGAACGTGCTTCACGTTGTAAAAGTAGATGATTGATAGGTCAGCAGATCACTTATGTTGGCAGTACCAGTAGCGTAGAAGGGGTAGCGCATGAATGATCCACCTTCAGTTCCTCCATGCTGCGCTCAGCTTGATCCTTCCAATGAGAGACCTGCCGCTCGACCTCGCGCAACTGAACAAATCCCACACACACAGCACGCCATCATCATATGATCAGACAAGCAGCAGTAACCCAGCGGCAGATACCCAGTAGCATACCTGCTTCTCCAAGCTCTGTGATGTACTCTGGGTGCTCGCTAAACCCTGTTGCATCTCCGCGGTCTCCTTTTTCAGAAACTCGATGTACTCCTTCTGCGTTGCTTTGAGCTCGTCAATAGCCTTCGCGTGGTCACGTTGCAGTCGATGGAGATCGTTTGCATGCTCGATACGCATCTTCTCGAGCTCTTTGACGTACTCTTGCTTGAGTTTCTCTGTCGCCAGAACGTTATCCCCGCTTTTCTTCTGCAAAGAGTCCACTTGGAAGCCCAGCTGCGAAATCAGAGCGTCCTTCTTCACGTGTTCTTCTTGAAGCTGCGCGCGCTCTGCCAGCATCAGCGCTTTGTTCTTCTCAAAGCTGTGTAGCTGGTGTTTGAGCATGATCACTTCGCTGCTCAGTTGTGAGAAAGAAGTCCGCTCAGCGTCATTTGAAGAAGCGATCCGCGAGAGCTCCTGCTGCACCGCCTTCAGCTGCGTTTCAAGCTGTTTCGCTGCATTCTTCTCTTCTTCGATGCGCTCTGTCATTCCCATCATCTTTTGCTTCATTTGATCTCGCTCAGTGACCACCAATCGCTCGCTCGAGCTCCACAACTCCTGACTCTCTGCATAGCGCGCTTCGAGCTCTTTGATCTTCGCCTTCTCACGCTCCAACTCGATTGCGAACTCTGCCTCCTGCGTACTCGACTGGAGCTTGCACTTCTCGATCTGACTGGAGAGATGCAAGATCTCATTGCGCAGCTTCTGCTCCGCGAGCGCGCTCGCGGTTTTCCACTCCTCTTGAGCTCTTTTCATCTGGCTCTGCAGCTGCTGGTTCACATCTTGCTGCTGAGTGAGTTCCCGTTGCGCGTTGAGTATCCTGGTGCCGCTTTCGCTGTTTGTCTGTCGTAGTTGCGTACATTCTGCTGCGAGCTGATGTGTGTTTACGGTAAACGTACCAGCGATCTGCTCAAAGCTCTTCTTTAGCGACAAGATCTCGGCCTTCAGGTCCTGCGAGATCTTGCGCTCACGCTCGAGGAAGCGTATGAATTCCTTTGAAACAAGGGTACACAAGCGCACCAGATACTCAGTACACAAAGCACTGTTGTAAAATCTAATGCAAAGATGAGCAATGCACACGTACGTGGAAATTCTTTTTGTACTTCTTGGCCGTCGCCTGCAGCTCCTGCACCTCGGCAAAGACGAAGTAGCTCACACCGCAGAACGTACACGCGGTGTCCTCCACCGCCATCTGCTGGATCTCGGCTGGGAGCTTCTCGCGCTTGGGGCCGGTGTAGAGCTCCTCACGCGTCGGGTCGCGCAGCTCATGCTCGTACGTGGTCGATGTCGACGCCATCACTTATACAGCAGGCGGCGGTTGATGGGGTCATTTCGGATGAAACCATGTGAACACCATCACTGACGTCGTTTCGATTCACCAAAATCAATTCGAGAATGAATTGCCGTGTCAATTCAATTTAAAGTAGAGTGATGATCGGCCAAGTTGAAGTTCTCAGTGTCGAAGATGCGCGCGCAGGAGAAAGCGCAGGAGAGTGCGAGCGCAACATCGCTGCTGCTGCGCGTTTACGAGGCGTCTTGTGCAGTGGGTATGTGGCAGCAGGCGCTGTTGTATTTGCATTGGAATGGAACAATGAGGTGCTAAAGATGTGAATTTCGCTGTCCAGCATCGGCACACGAGCAGGTGCAAGGACTGAACGACAACGTCGAGCAGCTCGGTGTCGACATGATGAGCCTCCAAGGTCGGTAGCACACTACCAAAAAATGACTTGCTAACTACGCTAGCTTTAGCAATAAAGTCTATTGACGAGAATGCTTGTGGCGTGATGACATGAGTAGCGGAGCTCACGAGTTTGCGTCTCGAGATGCTTCGGTTGCAGAATCCTGCTTTCCAAGAGCGAATGCGACGGCTAAAACAAGCGCGACCACGTAAAGAAGAATAGTACAAGCATACAGCTTGACGCAGTAGCAACTTTGCTTTCTTTTTGTATGGTGTCGCTAACTCTACGCTACCAATGAATGAAAAGGTGCTGATACATGGATTACCATGCAGACATTGTTGTCACTCTCCACGCATTGCCTACCAAGGCAATTCGTAGCCTTCAAGATGAAAGACCTTGGCAGAGTCCTCGAGCGTCGCATTCTCGATGATCTTGGTCAGGCCAGTGACGCTCTCCTTCGGAGTAACGTTGCCTTTGTGGTCGACCATCGCCGTGACGACGTAGCCGGGGTGCAGCAGCAGGCAGCCGATCTTTTCATCCTTCAGGTCGAGCGTCAAGCTCTTCGTGAGCATGTTAAGCGCGGTCTTTGATGCGCGGTAGCCGTAATACCCGCCCGACGAGTTGTCCGAGATACTGCCCATGCGCGAAGTGGTCTGCACGACGAACGCCGTGCCGTTTGCCTTCACGGCGAGGCGCAAGCATGGCAAGAACGCGCGCGTCATGAGGAATGGGCCCACAGCGTTCACCTCAAACTGGCGCATCAGATCTTCTTTCGTTGTGGTCATCAGGTTCTTGTGCTCCAAAATGCCGGCGTTGTTGATCAGTAGGTCGATCGGCACATCCTTGAGTGACTCGGCGGCCTTCAGGATCGACTGCTCGTCGCTGGTGTCAAGCGGGATCAGCTTCCACGGTGCAAGCTTCTTCAACTGCGCGGTGCGTTTGTTCAAGCACATCATTGATGTAGCATACCGATACATACACACAGATGTCAATTTGCCAGTCTCAGTTGATGCATCGCTACGACGACGCCCGCCTCACACAAAGCTGCTTAGCGCATATAATAAAGCTCTCGGACAGTACCTCGTCCGCCGTGTCGATGCTTCTCGCGGACGCGACCACCTTCCAGCCGCGACTCACGTAGTGCTCCGTGAACGCGAGCCCGATGCCGCGGTTGGCGCCAGTGATCAGGACGGTCTTCGCAGCGGTAGCCATCGTTCAATCTTCTCCAGTCGCCGCTTTCTAGAAAAATGACGAATGCCTCAAATACTCGTCATTTTCTAGAAAGTGTAAGCGCATACCGGTATATATGAAAATACCGATGAGCTAAAGCGGTATTTCTGAAGCGCTTCACACACGCGGCATTTGGATATCGATCGCGTGCAGCACCAGCAGCACTTGAGTTCTCGACAACGTGGCAAGGATGCGGAGCAGCTCTCTGGTGATGACGACGGCGGCCGCCTTGACCTGCTTGCTGATGCTGAGTGGCCCCACAGACTCTGTGGCTGCGCACAATGCGCACTGCGTGCGGTGGCGCGCTACGGGCCGCTGCGATCCGCACGGTGTCCGCGAGCCCCACAACGACGCCACGTGTGACAAGACCATCGCGTCCGGGCTCTCGGGTTACTGCGAGTGCGAAGACCGCCGTCGCGTGCGCGAAGTGACGTGTGACCATCATGAGTTCACGTGCAAGGACGCGTGCGCTGAGGACTCATCCGCTGATCTCACCTGTACGTTCGCTCATGCATTTCCCATGGCTTCACGCCTCTTGTGATTATCTAATCTTGCGCCTGTTCTCTCTATATATGTCTTATGACAGACCCTACTGGCTTCGAGTACGTGACCTGCGGCAGCTCTATCAAGCTCGTGCACGAGCAGACACGCTTTCGATTGCACTCGCACGAGATTGCGTATGGTGGCGGCAGCGGACAACAGTCGATCACTGCCCACGGCTCGCGCAACGACCGCAACAGCTACTGGCTCGTGAAGGAAGGCGACGGCGAAGCTGGATGTTCCATTGGTACGGTGGTCACAACAATGCTTTATGGTGTGGAGCTCGTCGGTATTAACCAGCTGTCCATCTAATGCAGGTGAGAAAATCCGGTGTGGGGACACGATCCGCCTCGAGCACGTCATGACGCGCCGCAACCTGCACACGCACGGCTTCCCGGCACCGCTAACCGGCGGACACGATGAAGTGAGTGGCTACGGCGTCGCAGGCGAGGGTGACTCACTCGACACCTGGGTCGTCGAGTGCGAGGAGAGCAAGCAGTGCAGCGCGGCGGACCAGTGCGAGGACGACGGTCAGTGGAAGCGTGGCGAGCTCGTGCGGATGAAGAGCGCGACCACGGGCAAGTACCTCGTCACTGGCCCTAACTCGCGCTTCGACGACTCCAACTGCCCTCGCTGTCCAATCAACGGGCAGCAGGAGGTGAGCGCCTCGAGCGAGAAGAAGGAGAGCTCGCTTTGGTTTGCGGGTGAAGGTATCTACGCGTCGCCATAGATTTGGTGGCAACAGAGAGTCGACCACGCGCAGAACGAGAGAGGACGACAACTTGCGCATATAAAGCATTTCTAGATAGTAAGTCTTTGTTTGTTTCCCGTGTTGCATCTACACACTTCCTCCAGAAACACTCGCTGCGCATTTGTATCACCCATTTCATAGTAATTTCATTTCACATTCTCAATCACTCGTGACCTCCACTTCGAGAACCTCAAAGCCGTCGTCGTCGAGGCTGAACTGCATGTCCTTGTCCGCCTTCAGGAACACGAGCGGCACACCGCCGTGGTTCTCCGGCATGTCGAAGAGCGCTTTGCTCAGACTGCGTTCCTCTTCGTGCAGCGTCTGCAGGAACGCGCAGTCACTGGTGCTGGGAAATGAGGAAGAGTCCGAAGTCGCTGGCAGCTTGGAGCAGCAGAGCACCACGTTGTGACCTTCAAAGCTCGCTTCGAGTCGCTGGGCGAGCTGCAGTAGGTAACACTTGGACGCGTCCTTGTACCAGCGGATGGCCTGTGCCTCGAGCTTTAGCAGCTTCGTGAGCACAACGCGCAGAAAAGTGTCGGGGTCTACTTCGCCGATCGCGTCTGCGAGCATCTTCTTGAGCAGGATGGCGTCTGACTCGCTGCTCAGCATGAACGACTGTGTGGTGAAGAGGTTATCAAATGCATTGTGAGTCGACTTATGTACGAGCTATACAAACACAGCTAAGCCGACTCCGTAAAGACGCACCGTCGTGAAGAGCGCCGTGAACTCCTTCGCCTTCCTGTAGGCCTCCTTCTCTTGCTCCTTGAGCTCCTTCGCCTCCGCCTGCTTCGAGAGCTCCGACTGGACCGATGCCTTGTTCAGGTCGTCGAGGAACTGCTTCTCCTCTATGTGGGATATGATCCAGATCATGCACGCGTCCGGGTTGTGGCCGCACGCCGTCACGCTCGCATTCGCGTCCTCACGCGAGAAGCCCATAGTCATGAGGCGGTCGACCGTGAGGCTCGTGCGCGCGCGTCCTGTCGACTCGCCACTGACGCCTCGTCGACGCGTATTCCGGCGGTTCGTGGTGCTCGCTTGCTCTGGAGAGGACTGCGCGTCAGAGCCTGTGGCATTACAATAACATTGTGAGATCAGAGGTTCGCCGACCAAGTTGCAATAGTCAATCAGGCTTGTACCGTTATAAAGATATGCGTGACGGGAGGAATCCGAATCGGAATTGTTGAGCACCGCGTTTCGATTCCGCGGCTTTACGCACGCACGCTGCGCCACAGCATCTTCGTTGTCGGATGAGCAGAGCAACGTCGAGTTCGTTGGCCGCCCGCGCTTCTTCCCCGAGCTGGTGGTGGTCGTAGCTGCTGCAGTTTGGCGATATGTTGGATCAGACGACGTTTTTGCGACGGTAGAACTAGGTGGCGTTCCATTTGAATGCATACAGTATTCTTGTGGCATGCGGGCTGCTGGCGTGGCCGGAGGGACTTCATGTGCCTCCGTCTTGAGAGTAACTGAGTCTCGGTTGACGCTGAGTGGGGTTGTAGGAATAGCAGCACTGGTCTTAGCATGTTTCACACGTGGGGTTGTAGCAACAGGAGCACTGGGCTTTGCTTCTGTCACAGACGTTGGTGGAACTTGTGGTGCTGGTCTGCCGATAGGTGTTGGCGGGATTATAACAGGAGCCACAACTGCTTCTTGGTTTGTTGCTGGTACATCGGTGGCTAGTGTGATCGGTTCTGCTTCGGTCTCTGAGGATTGACTTGGGGACCCCAAGGCGCTGAACAAAGTGCCGTTCGTTTCCTGGTGGTGTGGAGAAGTAGCACTCTGCTCAGTCACTGGATTGGAATCAGCCGCAGTATCCAAGTTCACGAATTCCAATGGGTCATTCGACACTGCCAAGGCAGCCATGGGTTGTTGCGTTTCCTGGATGATAGGCGCACTGTCAGACTGTGAAGGCACAACACTAATGATCTCTCTCACCACTGCAGTGTTTGCTGTGGTGGCTTGTGACACCGCCTGCTGCGGAGCTGGCACGTGTCGATTCAGAGCTGGCATTGCTGGAGCCGCCACTACGCGAGCGTTCACATGACCCATGATCGCAGATTCTGGGATCGCTAACGACGCCGGGACACCCAATGAGCTCCCTGGAGACAGGATGACGCGCCCAGACGTCGCAGGCGCTGCGTTGCTCACCACTGGAGACGGAGCCTGGAAATGTGTTGGCGCGAAAGGTTGCTGGTGGAATGACGACACGTGCATCACAGGCTGCGTGAAGCCAGTGACTTGGGGAACAGGAGCAGTAGGAGGAGCAAACCCAGCCATGGATGCTTGGAGGAACAAGTTGCTGCGGAAGGCATTGGCGGTCACACTACCGAATGCACCACTAGCGGCGCTGAAGTTGCCACCAAGAGGCATGGACAGCGCGGTGCACGGCTGTGTCTCAAGCTCCACGTCGATCTGGATGAACAGCCATAAGCAATCAACACACACACACACATTGGTTACACGCAATCCATTCGTCCATGTAGTAATACACATACCGAAGCAGTACCTCCATGGAGTCACGGAACATGAGCGCGACGTCCTTCACGGCCAGGCCGCGCACAGACCTGTTGTTGATGCGCAGCAACATCCAACCTAAGAGTACACGACAGTAAGTTTCTATAACAGGACTAGTTACATATAGCTCCATTAACCACTGCACCTCGCTTGATGCCGACGCGGTCTGCTGGTGAGTCCGGGAAAATGTACGATACGACGGCAGCGTATTCATGCGGCGTTACTGCGAAGCGCTGCTCGAGCGTCATGCCGAAAGACCGGTCACCCGCCTGCTTGACCATGCGCAGCCGCACTTGCTGCGGCACATCATCATGAGCTTCTGTGGATTGAGCTGCCATTGCGTGCGGTGCCGAGTTATTCATCGAGCGGCTCTCGTTTTGCTTCTATGTCTGTGGATGGCGTGCCTCACTCGTTCGCGCGTCGATTGCTGCTCTTGAGGTCGACCAGCAGCATGAAAAAGAAGAAGCAGAGAGCTCTGCGTCGTGGTCTCGCTGCTAGTGGAGATGGATACACTCGCACGCTGTGGAGGCAGCGAAGCGAAGGAGCGAAGGAGCTGTGACTGATCGATCGATCGATCGATTTGCTGGAGCCGCCGCAACAATTGACTGACTGCGACAAAAAGACCAAAACGAGAATCTGGGGAGTCCTAAATTTTGGAGAAAGAAGCGGAAATTCAAGTTCTGCTTTGTACCAGCCATTCCTATTGCGGAGTCTTGGATAAAGCTCCGCACTCGCAACCATACAAACGCCAAGTGCATCAGCAAAAGTCCAGTGTTTGTGAGGGCAAACATTTAACCCACTCACTTCAATAAGAAACACGTAAATGTCCAAACAAGCAACAGGATCGCATAGCATCAGAGAGAGAAAAAGCGCTCACCGTGGAGAAGGATACTGTTATCGATGATCGCGGACTACATCGTCACACAGTACCAATGCCGTCAGTTAGCGACCTCAGTGAAAGACATGCAGAGTACAGCAACACTCGCCTTGTGGTGCAGCATGCGAGGAGACCGGAGGATCGGAACGCCCTCTTCCTCGAGGTGGTGTATTC